>NW_017984201.1:0-10314 GCF_000340665.2 Cajanus cajan | reverse complement strand
AAAGCCTCAATCAATCTTTCGAGCCCCGTGCTCACTCTTTTAATTTTCAGGCCTCTATCAATCTTTCGAGCCCCCGTGCTCACTCTTTTAATTTTCAAGCCTCTATCAATCTTTTGAGCCCCCGTCCTCACTCTTTTAATTTTCAAGCCTCTATGCTCACTCTTTTAATTTTCAAGCCTCAATCAATCTTTCGAGCCCCGTGCTCACTCTTTTAATTTTCAGGCCTCTATCAATCTTTCGAGCCCCCGTGCTCACTCTTTTAATTCTCAAGCCTCTATGCTCACTCTATCAATCTTTCGAGCTCTTGTGCTCACTTTTTTAATGTTTCGAGCCCTCGTGCTCACTCCTTAAATGTTTTGAGTCCCTACGCTCATGTCTTTTAATGTTTCGAGCTCTCGCGCTCATGTTTTTTTTTAATGTTTCGTGTCCCTCGCGCTCATGTTTCTTAATGTTTCAAGCTCAGGGACGAAATTGGTGTTTTCTTTACTTATATTTTACTACGATAATATGGAAACAAGAGTTGTTTATATTATCTAGTAAAATTAAGTAAAGAGGGGCAACTGTAGTAACCCAATTTCGTCCGGGAAATGTCAATTTTTGTTTAAAAAAATAGCAAAAAAGGTATGTACAAAAAAGAATAAGAAAGACAAAAATATAGAAGGCAAATGTAACACCTCATTTTTTATATTTTTATGGAGGGTAATTTAGTAATTTTGATATGATTTTAGAAGCACAGAACGGGCTGTTCCAAAACTGGAACGGGTCGTTCCAACCTTCAGAAAAAGCCCTAAAATTTCTAGGCGGGAACGGGCCGTTCTGGATTCAGAACGGGCCATTCCAACCTTCCAAAAACAACTATAAATTCTAGCCCGGAACGGGCCGTTCCCAAACTGGAACGGGCCGTTCAAACCTTCAAAAAAGAACTATAATTTCTAGCCCGGAACGGGCCATTTCCAAACTACCAAATGACCTCTATATTCTAGCCCAGAACGGGCCGTTCCGAAATTGGAACAGTCCGTTCCGAAAATGGCCGTTGTGAGTAAAATTGCAACCCCGAAACAGGCCGTTCCGAATTCAGAACGGGTCATTCTGGTCCCTCCTGAAAGTTTATAAATAGCGGACCTTGCCTTTCCAAAACACACCTACACACACCCCAAACCCACACATCTCCACCTTGGACCAGAGAGAACCCAAAGGAAGAGACTAGCAAGTTACCACTTCTGTCACAAAGAATTGTGAGTACATCGAACTCACTTCTTTTATTATTATTTTTTTTTATATTAATAATATCTGTCATTAGTCTTTATTTAAATCCAAAATGTGATTAAATATCAAAATATAATGTTACAATATTTAATGTAAATATCTGAAATTATTGTATTAAAAATTTTATTGGAGGAATGGTTAACTAGATGTGACATCTTTTTAACCTTTGAATTTAAAGTACAAGTTGTGACAGCTTATCTTTAAATTTTTTCTCCAAAAAAAGAAAATGTCCAATTAATAAATTTTTTAACATCATAACTTCTCTAGCAATAATTATAATTAAAATTTTATTGAATTGACTTTGGTGTACACCTTAGTCAATATTATATTTTTAGGGTGAATGAGTTGAGACAGTTCAAAAATCATACATTTTACAAAAATAAAATTTAATTAAAAAATGTTAACACACAAATATTTTCTACCAAAGAACTACGTGACTCTGATTCTTCATTACACATGAAGATACGTAGGAGCAAGAAATAAATCTTGTCGAGCCAAAAAATAAAAAATATATTATCCTCCTTTTTATATAACAATAATAATTTTAACCTTTTTTCAATGCAATAATTTAAATTAGTTAAATAAAATATATTTAATCATTTTAGTGAGATAAATATTTTATAAATTATAAATAATTAGTTTAATTAATTAAAGGTAATCATCTTAGGACGAACGTTGTGAGGTGCTAATACCTTCCTCACACGTAATCGACTCCCGAACTCAAAATTTGGTTTTCGTAGGCTATTTTCTATCTTATGGTTTTTACAATGTTTTTCCGTAAAAAAAACAACATTGGTGGCGACTCCCTCTTTTTCAATTTATTTTTCGTCGTCCCGTCGCGACCGAGGTTGCTACAATATGGGTGTTATGCCTTATGTATTGATTTCGTGGAATGTATGGATATATTATTTTATTTGCAATTAATTACCAACACACATCTTTTAAATAAAAATAATAGAGTCTGTTATTTTGTTGTATGCATAAATTATGGATTGATTATGTACTAGTCATACCTTTATGGTTAAGAACAAAACACATTTTACAAATGCTTAACCAAATATGGTATTATGCACACTCACACTTGCAAATATCAATTGTATCATAGAGTTCTCTCCTATGTGACACTTGTTGTACCTTTAGCTCAATGATATTCTCTCCTCTAATGTATCTTTTTCAGTGCTCCTATGAAAAGAACTACAATGTTGGAATGTAGAATCAAAGTGTGAATAATCTTTTGCTAAGTGCTCATTCTTCAATAGATCAAAAAAAGCTATCATTCTTACATATACTTACACTACTAGAATTTCTCTTATTACATGCGATTTTTTTTGTGAATTTTTATGAAAAATTTGCAGGAAAAGTTATTCCTACAAATTTTTCTGCGAAATTTTATCTGTAGGTAATTACTTCGTGGATAATATATTTTTGCGAATTTTAAAATTCACGGAAAATTTTCCTACGAAATTTCTTGTGAAAAAAATTTGTAGGAAAGTTTCCTGCAAAAAAAAATTTCGCAGGAAAGTTTTTTGCAAATTTTTTCGCAAGAAATTCTGCAAAAATATTTTTTTACAAAAAAAAATTAAAAAAAATTATTATAAATTCTATCAATAATTCTTCAGCTTCAAATGTTCATAAAGAATTCATCCGAAGGATTTGTTTCCATGCCTTCAACATGTGATACATAATCTTTTAAATTCTAAGCTTGTAGATTACAAGTCTAACACTCAACCATACAAATCAACTTGTTAGGTGAGTCTTGTCCCAACTTATATACTCTAACTCATGGTCGTAGGTCATAACGCGACACAGAACATGACAAGTACGAGGATTAAACTAATCCTTATATTTATTTATAATATATATGGATTATTATAAATGGAGTATGAGGAAGCCTAAAACAAATGCAACAAGCATAACCAAACTTTATCTCAAGAAAAAAAATATATTAAAATTTCTCTTAAAAGAATATATTAATGAGAAGCACATGCAAAACGAGGTGGTGGGGACATATGCTAATGTTCTCCATCTACCCTCAACTTTTGGCTAGTTATTGTACGGCAATTGTTGCTTCCTAACCTGTGTCTGAAATTTCAATCTAATGAAGAAATTGTTAAAGCTGCGTACCTCAAAATATTACTTTTGTCGGCAGCTTTTCCTCCTACCCTTGAATGCCTGCACAAAAATGATCAATGATATCAAAGAGTGGTTTGGGAAAATAAAACTAAAATAAAAAATTCAAAATTGTATGAAAAAAACGTATTTAATTCATAGATCTGGTGGGATTCTTGGTCGACTAGTAATAGATTAAAAAAAAAAAATCCAGAACTGAGGGGTATTCAAAGGGTCCATAACTGAAGGGAAAAAAGAGCAGAAAATAGAACTGAAACAAGTGTAGGTTAAGATCAAACACCACGTACATCTAATTTATGTGTATGAAAGAAAAAAAAAGGAAAAAAAAAAACTTGTTAGAAGAGTTCAGTTGTTTTAGCAGATCCCATATTTCGAAGAGTTGTTCTTTAACTTTAGGTTATTCTGATTTATAATAAAAAAAAATACTAATAAAAAAAAGGAAAAAGAAAACAGAAGTGGAATGGAGAAATAGAAATTACCCGAAGAAGAACAAGATGGTGGGAGTGGTAGTGGCGTGGTGTTGAATGAAGGAGTGGGGATTTATAGAAGAAAGTGGCCCCATGATAACAGAAAAAGTGCTCAAGGAACATCCTTTAGATTCTTTCCTTCCTCTATGGCTTTCAACTATTGTTGCAATGGTGAACGACTTGGGTCGTCAACGAGGTGAAAATGAATCCAAAACAGATAATATTGCTCCAAGTCAGGTTAATATATTAATTGGCCAATTCATCTATAAATGTATAAAGTATATATCATAATATAATATAGAACTTATATAGTAAAGCTACTTTGTCGCAATATTCGGCGCCACCATCTTATATAAACTGTTTTTTGGGTATGAATTTATTGTGTTCGACATGTCTTAGATTAACGAATCACGACCATGTTCGAGTTTAATTAAGGTTTGAATTGTATCCATAATTCTCCCTTTCTTTTTTGTATGGCCGACAAGTGGTGGTGATGGGTCATTAAGAAGATACTGGACAGTCACGGGCTAAAGTCACTTTGAAAGAGTGACACATAACTGATTGAAATAATTGGTACACCACGAGAAATTAATGTTACACATGCAAAAAAAAAAATTTAATTAAAAAATAATATATGAAAATATAAATCTATATGATATATAATTATATAAAATTTAATATTATTTTAAATGAGATTTAAAATATATATATATTATGTGTTATTATAATTTATATTCATATTTTTTAATAATATATTAATATGTATTATAATATAGATAAAATTAATTTTTAATAATAAATATTATACCTTCATAGAATATGTATCGTTAAATAATAATTCTTATTAGTGGTAATTTGATATCACAAGAAGAAAGATAGAAAAAAAACAACAAAGAGTGTCACTTGAGTATTTGTAACTATTTAGTATCTATATGTCATTACATTAGTTGATAAAAATATTTATAATATTAAAATTTTATTGATTATTTTAACTTGCTCGACACAAACTATTTTATGAGAATCTTATTAATTATATCAAAATTTATTCAACTAGAATTACATTGTAATATTTATTTTTTTCTTATTAGCAGAGACAAAATATATATATAATTAAAAGTATAAATGAAAGACAAATGTGTGGGATATGGTTTGAGCTTGCATTTCTCCTAATGCAAGTTCAACACCCTATAAACATTAAAATCTTATTTTAGTAGACATACGTATTTAAATAGATCTTTTGGTGTTAGAGGTAAAATTCTTCTAATAGATTTTTGTTGTACTCTTTGTTCAACAAGTCTTGTGTACTACTAACTATTTTACATTGTAAGTTTTATTTTTTCTTATCAATAGAGACAAAATATATAAATTAAAAGTATAAATTAAAGACAAATGTGTGGGATATGGTTTGAGCTTACATTTCTCATAATGCAAGTTCAACATCCTATAAACGTTAAAATCTTACTTTAGTGGACATACTTATTTAAAGAGATCCTTTTGGTGTCAGAGGTGAAATTCTTCTAATGAGTCTCTGTTGTACTCTCTATTCAACAAGTCTTGTGTTAAATTAGACACTACTAACTATTGTTTACTACTAAGTGAAAAATAACATTTGATCTGAAAATCCTTAAATTTTATTGATTTTTTACTCCGTTGCTCGATAATCTTGGAAATGTTATTCCTTATCTATTATTTTTACTAATTAAGAAAATATACAAAATACATATATATTACTAGTATATGGAATTTGCTGACCATTCATATATAATAAGAAATTAAAAACACCTTCACCTCAATACCTTAGCACTTAACTATATCACAGCAAAGATCTAAATTTTATTATGTTCAACAAAATTCACGATACATCTACATAAACCCGTTGAGCATTCTAAATTTAATTTGTTCCTAGATACCATACACAATTTGTAAAAAGAAGTGGCTTATATTGTCACGGGTGATGACTACTTAGCTCACATGCAGTTGTAACATTAATTTCCATATGGAGAAGATAATGAATGAGAAAACATACGATATAACAAGTAGTGTTTTCAACTAGACTATACAATGGACATGAAACTTCTATAAAATGGCATTTGTCTTTTTTAGGTATAGAGGCCTCTAATTTGTTTGAATTCTATCAAGTAACACCCTCCTTGCAAAAGCTTCGACGTTAGGTAGGTACTAGTGTACATGTGCACCAAAAGCATATAAAGAAAAAGGTGCTTATAAGAATACTTTGTTCATGTACCAAAAGTGTAGGAAAATTTAAATGTGTACTTCCAAGAATTATCTTCCTTTCTTTATACCCAACAATCTCTTAACCCACATCTTGACTTTACTGTGTATTTATATCTTCCACCAGTTTTTCTACCATCAACTTTCTCTAATTAAAACTAATCCCTTATCCAACTTCCATTCATAGCAACTCCTTAACCAATTCCTCATACTGTCCCACCATACATCTATATTGTTATAAGTTTAGATATAGTCTATCATATTTTATTCTCGAATCTTCTTCCCTATCCATTTGTCCTCCCAAAACATAATTGTAACATTTTATTTTCCAAAAATAAAAATAAAATAAATTTTTTTATTAATATTTATATTATAAAGTTAATTTATTAATAAAATTTATAATATAAATGATGAATGTTTTTACTAAATAAAATAATGATAGACTATGGATTTGTGGGAAGCTTTTGGATTTGAACTCTTTGCTTCAACCCTACATAAAAGAGGAAGGGTTAGGTCATACATGTTAATTTTTAGACCCTAAGAATACTTGCAAAGGAAAAACTTAGAGGAAAACTTATAGAAATGCATGGAGTAGCCTTGGAACATAAAAGATCATGCTTGTTATCTTGGGGGTCATTTCTAAGGTAAGAGAAGAAGTGAAAATATCCCACCTTAGGAGCAAGTATGAAGATTATATAGTGCGATAATCCCTATGTTTCTTTAGGATTTGTAATAGGATGTGTTTGATGGATCAATTGATATTATGCTATTCATGTTTAGATATGGGGATAATTGTTGCAATTTTCACATATTTAAGATGATTAATTGAACTTTTTTAAGTGTTAAATATCTTAGGGTTAGGATTATGTGATGATAATTGAGGGAGATTTGTATTATTGGGGGGTTTTGTAAGAATTATATCTTTCAATGTAAATTGGTGTTAAATATGTTTTATTATGAATCATCTATTGTCTCTCTAAAAGGAATTAAATGTTGTGTATGTTGATAGTTTGAGCTTGACCCTAAGATAATGATATAAAGGATGTATTTGTAGTCCTTAAAATCCCAAATTTATAAAGCGGGAAAAAGATTGGATGAAATACCTAGAGGTTGAGCAATAAGAGTACTAATTAAGAAATTAAGGATGCAAGAAATTAGGAGTGGCAAAACGGGTCAGCCCAGCCCGTTTTGGCCTGGCCCGCCAATGGCCTGCCAAAAATGGGCCAGGCCAGGCCGACTCGCCAATAGAAAACGGGTTGGGATAGCTAGCCCGCCCCGCCTAAGGACAGACTAGCGGGTCGGCAGGCCAGCCCGCATACCACAAAAAATTTTACAAAAAAAAATATGTTCAAATAAAAAAAATTACTACAAATAAATAAATATAACCATATGAAATTAAAAATGCATACATATTATACATAATATATGGTCAACAAAAATAAATTACAAACTTATAACAAAATCAAATAGAAATTAGTCGACTTACACCAAAATCAAAATCAAATTATAAACTTACAAATTACTAATAAACTAAATTTTTTATAGTCCACAAAACAAGTCCAAACACAATTAATCAACTTTAACTTTCTATTTCAAGAACATTAGAAGCTCCCTTGAAAGAAGTTGTCTATATTTTTTTGTGTTGAACATCTTCATCCTCATCTTCTACATCAAAATAAATTAAACATAAGAAAAATTAATATAAAAAATTAAAGTATGTGGATTGACGGGTAGTGATAAACCAGCCCGCTATTTGTCCCGGCAGGCTGGCAGGTTTGGTGGGTTGAAATATTGAGCCCGGCCCGCGAATCACAACCCTTTTTGTCATTCCTATAAGAAATTAATATTAGATTTCAAGAAAAAGAAGTAGCTAGAATACTAAAATAAATTGTAGAAGATTCGGTACTAGTGATATACTAAAAATTTCCAACATTAAAAATTTTTATCACCACCATTCATGGAGACAGTGTCGGAGCCTATAAATAAACCTTCACACATGAGATTTGAGTGTACCTCCCAAATGCAATAAACTCATGTTATCATTTTCTGTCAATTACTAGCTTTCACTACTTCACATATTTTTTTAAATTATCTCACGTCACTAACCTCCTCCCAACAACAAAAACTAATCCTTCTTTCATTATTTCTCTGTTTCTTCAATATATCACTTGACTCTTACAAAATGGAAGAATATATCCTTCAAAAAACGAATTTTAGTACAAAATCATTTTTTCTATTGACAATATTACTTTTTATGTCCAAATAATATTACAACTTTCACAAATCAAAACATGATTTGATTACAATGCCTCTACTTCTCTAGAAGGTAAATCATACGTTTACTTGGCTTAAATAAAGTCCTACAGTAGTAGGTTGAGTAGATGATATCTGACCATAACGAAAATTGCAAAGCTATATATAAAAGCATTGGTAGACACGCAAGAACTGAAATAAAATCAGGAACAACCTTCAAACCATAGTTGTACGTGATAAAGAAGGCACTGCCAAATGCTATCATCATACATGTTATGGAGATGAATAGCGTTATCAATCCGAAAATTAACTTCAAGGGCAATGACTTGTAAAAGTCATACTCTGCATAACGTGATATAAGAATAGAAAAGAATATTAATATTGCAGCTGCAGATGAGATGAATGCAGTTGCATCTGATATTGCAAATGCTAGGAACGAGGTTTTGTCTAAGTAATTTGGTTTTTTCGTTTGATCATCGATGCCACCTGGTATGTTGATTGCAGTAGAGAACACTCCTGTTGCAATAACGGTCGAAATAAGCATGCAAAATTCAGCAGTGCGTTTCATCCAATCCTCTGCCTTTTTTCTTAGTTCTTCGTGCTCCCTAGTGAACAATTCTTGAGCAGTTAAGCTTTCAGAATTTCTCAATTTTATGAATGATGGTGGCATTATCTTCTTCACCTCCTGTCACATATATATCGAGTTGAGTAAGTATAGATGAATGTAGTGAATGAACCTCGTATCCCAACAACTACAATTTAGAAGTTCAAAGCATAAATTAGAAGTCTCGGTGATTGTTAAAGTCTTTATTCATGTACTAATTATTATTACCTCAAACCATATTAACTCAAGGCTCATTTGGAATGCTGCTCCAGAAACTAATTCAAGTTGGCCTTGTGGGGCTAATTTTGCAGCCAAATGCAATAATGTGTTACTTCCTTCCACTATATATGTTACTATGATATCCTTATGTGACCCTATTTCATGCACTAAATTGAATATGCTAGCATGGCGATGCGAAACCGCTGTGTGAATTATACTTTGGTTTTGGTTGTCCACTTCCCATATCAAGCTAGGATGAGCACTAATAAACTATTACTTATCTATTACTTATCTCTTTGAAAAATGTTAGGAATATTTTGATACTTAAAAAGTCAAAATTTTCATGATCAAGACTTTTTTCGAAATAGACACTCATGTGGGAACATTGATGACGTACCATAGTTGGCAGTGTGGATAGAAGTGAAGAACAAGAGTTGGCAGTCCTGATCCTGAAAGACAGGTTTGGTGAGATCATACAAAAAGCGGGTCATGTGGCATCTTCCTTGCATGGCAGCGAAGTGAAGAGGGGTGCGTCCATTTCCGCCTCTGATGAGAGGCAAGAATGAGTTCTTGTGCAGCAACAAGCGAGCAATGTCCATGTTCCCAGACGCAGCGGCGAAGCAGAATGCTGTGTTGCCCTTGATGTCTTGCAATTCCATGTGTTCCTTGTCGAGTACTTGGAGCAATTGGTCAACGAAGTCAACGTGGTTTGCACCAGCAGCAACATGCAGCACTGTGGGCCAACCCTTCGTCTAGGATGCGTTTTGCTGCTGCCCAGTTGCCTTCTAGGGCATGCTTGTGAAGTGGCACACACAGCTCCACAAATTTCTCCATGGCTTCCCCTATAAATTAATTATAAACATATAATTCTTTTTATCATTCATATCTATATATACCAACTATTTATCAACTTTTTTTAATGATTAATTTGTATCGGACAATTTAATTATTTTTAATAAAATCTTTTTTCTCAATCATCATTCATTATAAATATATATATATATAATCGTCTTAATTTTATTTTTATTGTAAGTTATTGTCTGTCTTTACGACCAATTCTTCTTTGTCCGAAACTTTTACAATTACAAATTAAAATAATTTGAAATGTATGATAACTTTGTTCTTACGAATTTATCTATATCA
>NW_017984200.1:378739-399566 GCF_000340665.2 Cajanus cajan | reverse complement strand
ATATATATATATATATATATATCCTAATTTATTGACTATGCAAACCTCTCTTGTCTTTAATGTTCAATTTTTTTTCAAGCACTCGCCTCCCCTTTCACACACATTTTTCCTTTCCCTTGCCTCCAAGGTTTATTTATTTTTTTCAAGCACTCACACCTCTTTTACATACATACACCTTTCCTTCATTTTTCAGGATTTGAAAACAAACTAAAATTTTATAATTGTAATATTCCTTCCAAATATTTATGAATTAGTGGATCTATATATTTTCAAATATTTATTTAGTTGATCTTAGTCTTATAGGGTTCTCAACCATTCATAAGAGAATTTTGATACATAAAAATTACATGCTAGATGATAAGTGAGATTGTGTTTCTAGTATTCAATTGAATAGCAACTACTAAATATTTTATATTTATTGGTTCATAACTTTACAAAATAGGATTTACAAAGTTTTTTTTAAATATATTATTGATACAAAGCACCCATCAGCTTTACCAACAACTTCACTAATGAATAATCTCCATTGAGAAATCTAGTAGGTCATCTTTAGTGGAGTCTCCCCTTTCAATCACATTTTTTTCCATATGCAAAACTCAAACCCGAGACATTGTTTAAGGAGATTGAGTTCAGTATTACATGAACTAATAACTTGTTAGTAGAATTTAGAAGGTTGTGTAGTGGATTTTGTTGTTGAAGTATGCTTTAAAGTAATTGATCGACTATGGTCTTTGGTAAATCAAGTAAATGGTATTCAAATTTCAACCTTTTCACATGTACACATCCTATACTTAATAATGCACCTCACTTTTTATATTATTTTATTATTTTTTTAATAAATATATTTATATTTATTTTTAGTTGAGTTTCAAACTCTTTTTCTTCAAATGCTCAACTCTTTTCACCCCATGCACCCTCTTCCATCCTACCCACACTTTTTTTCTCAACAATGATCTTCATTTTTATCAATATAACATTGCACTCTGCAATACTTTCTAAAATTCTCATTTGTCCATACTCATCTAAAGCACAAGCAAATATGATTTCTTTTATCTACAACACCATTTTTGCAAGAAAAATATAATGCTCCAAAAAGTACTTTGAATATTACGTATCTGAAAATTATTGTTTATTTAACACCCACTTGAACTTAAGGGTTCAAATGGTTGTCAACCTATCATCTAATCTAGAGTGTTAAGCTTCACAATGATCCTTTTCAAAAGTGAAGTTTTGTACATGATCACCCTCAATGACTAGGTCATTCTTAAAATTTTTTGCAATTCTTTATTCTAGGATCCTAGAGTTGTTGGTTGGATAATAGAATCTATAACTGTATGACTTTTTAGAATATCAAATGAAACACCCACTAATAGTCTTAGGGTCTAGTTTCTTCTCTTGTAAGTTATAAATTCTTACTTTATATGGGGTGTGTATATGTCACAAATTGATTTCAACCCTTGAATAATTCAAAAGGTGTCTTTAAGACAATCTTAGTTGGAATTCAATTTAATATATACATTGTCATTATAAGTACTTCAACTCATAAGAATTGAAAAAGTTTTGTAGTACTCCTTGTACTTTCACAATGTTTATTAAAGCTAGTGTGAATTCATGATCTCATGTTCTTGAAGAAATTTTGGTCTAGGTGATTTTTCACTTTTCGTGTATCTACCATAGTATCAACATCGTGTAGATAGCAAGTTCATCAAGGCATTTGACGTAGGCCTCAACTTATATAATAATCTATAGTTTATTTGAGTTATATTTTAATTTTCTAATAATTAGTTGATGAAAGAAAAAAAATAATCAAGAACTTTTTTATAATCATGTTATTGGTACAAAGTATATACTACTCGACTTTGCTGATAATTAATCTCCATTTGAGAATTGACTATCCACTTATTTTAGTGGAGTCTTCCCTCTCAACCAAGTTCTTTTGCATCCAAAATACTCGAACCCCAGTATTGTTTAAGGGGACATCAGGTCTAGTACCATTGGCACCAACAACTTGTTGGTAAATAATCAAACATTTAATTAGAAGGTAAGTGTAAGACTCTAAATTAGTTACAAAACACAAATGCATGTACGTTCATGCACGCAAATGCACACAAATACACACACACATACATGCATACATGTTGAGAACAATAAAAACTATTTTTTTTACGTGCAACAATGAGAGAGCCTTCATCGTAAAATATTTTTCTTGCATCCTTATTTTTTTTATTAGATGGACTTTACATTGCCAAAAACCATAGAAACTCTCACACCAGATGCTTCTGGAATTAATGTTGTACACCCTTGTATTGATTCTTCATCGACTGGGAAAAGTAAAGGTCGATCAAACATATGAGAACATTTTACTAAACAAAAACTTTATTATGAGAAGAAGGCTAAATTCAATTACTGTGGAGATTTGATTAAATATTTGGCTAGGACAAGTGGCTTGAGGAATCATTTGATGAGATGCAAAGAAATCCTAATCGAAAAGTATTCAAAAGGCAAAAACTTTCATCATCAACTATAGAAGGGGTTATTATTGTCCCTTCGCCAACTATTTCTAAATTTGACCAAAATGCATCTCAAATGAAGTTGGTGAAAATTTGTGGAAGATGATGACTTCCGTGACTTTGTATGGTCCTTGCAGCCACGATTTAAAGTCCCATCCCGCATCACATTGAGGCGTGAAATGTGGGAAATCTATGAAGAAGAAAAAATAAAGTTGAAATTTTTTCTATCAAAATAATGTGGGAGGGTTTGCTTAACTACAGACACATGGACTTCAATCCAAAATCTAAACTACATGAGTTTGGCAGAGCACTTTGTTGACAATGATTGGAAACTTCAAAAGAAAATTTTGAATTTTTCTCAAACAACAAGACATTAAGTAGAACTCATTGCTAAACATGTTGAGGCTTGTTTGAATAATTGGGAGTTGAAGCGGGTCCTTAGTATCATTGTGGATAATACTACATCAAATGATGTTGGGGTCCAATATCTTAAAAGGAGGATGTTATCATGTAATTGTCTTGTCTTAAAGGGAGAATATGTCCATATGCGTTGTTATGCACATATATTGAGTTTGATTGTGAAGGATTGTTTAAAAGAGATCAAAGATTCAATTTTGAAAATTTGAAATGCAATTAAATATGTGAAGTCTTCTCCAGCTAGATTTGCTAGATTCAAGGCTTGTGTTGAGAAAGAGGGAATTTTTTATAAAGGTCTTGTTTGCCTTGATGTTGAATCCAAGTGGAATTCAACTTACTTAATGTTAGAGGTGAGCTTGAAGTACAAAGATGCCTTTGTCTTGATAGATATGCAAGACAAGAAATTTGGAGTTGAAATGGCTAAAGGTAATGGTAGTGTGCCACTGGAAGAGGATTGGGAATATGCGAGGTCTGTTCTACCATTTTTAAAGATGTTTTATGACTCTACCATGCACATTTATGGTTCTTCATACGTCACCAGTCATATGTACATGAAGGAGGTGTTTGGAATTGGTAAAAAGATTCAACAATATTCTGAGAGTAGTGATGTGAGCATTAGGTTGATGGCATTGAGGATGAAGGGAAAGTATGAAAAATATTGGGGAAATCTTAATGGAATTAATATCTTATTATTTATTGTTGTTGTGCTTGATCCTAGGAGTAAGTTGGATTTTGTTTCATTGACTATATATTCGAATCTGATATGGCTAGGCAATTGAAATCAAAATTGTTGTCATCTTTGAAAACACTTTATGAACAATATCAAGGTGTTGAGGAGGGTTCTCAAAGTAGCCAACAAGAATCACAGCTAGATGACGAAGATGATGATCCTCATGGCATGAGTTTCTACCTAAAAGCTACTGGACCTAAATTTGATTATATATCAGAGCTTGATAAATATTTGAGAGAAGATCTTGAACCTTATACAAAGTCAATTGAGCTTGATGTTTTACATTGGTGGAAAGTCAACTCAACTAGATTTCCTATCCTTCCAAACATGGCTCAGGAGGTGTTGGCCATTCCCATCTCTATGTAGCATCAGAAAGTTCATTCAGCACAGGAGGAAGGGTGGTTAGTCCTTATCGTAGTTGCCTAACGCCTCAAAATAGTGGAAGTACTTGTTTGCACAGAAGATTGGTTGAAAGGAACACCTTTCTCTATACTTTTTGATGAGGATCCTAAAGAGCTTGATAAATTTGAGCAAGGTGAGTTTATAATAAAAATCTATATATTTTTAGTTTATATTTTAAATTTTTGAAAATGGTGGAATATTTTTTTTATAGAGATAACCTCTCAAGATGAAGTGGGACCTTCAAGTGCTATTCATTTGGATGATTGAAGATGTGCTTGATAAGTTATATTTTATGATACAACTTATATTTGAAGATGTATTAATTTTTTGATTTTGTTGTTTATGGGAGAACCTACATATTCTTGAATAGAGACAAATGCTTCTTGTCTTCTTAGTTTTATGATTTGTCTTGATTATGAGAAACATATATAATTTTAACTTGATTTCCATTTAATGACTCTCAAGACAAATGCATCAACATGGTATGATTTCAAGTATTTATATTTATATTTTACAAATTACAGTTTAAAAATAGTATAATAGGTGTTAAGTGGTTCTGTGAGCAATATTTCCATTTCATGCTTCAACCATAAGTTTTTCATATATTGAAACTCCAATAAATAGTATCATTATCCTCACTGTTTTAAAGCAACTATGCGATACATCTGAATATGAGTTTTCTAGTGTAAGTGTTGCTAGTGAATGTTATGTTTGTAATGGTTTTAATGGATTTATAATTGTGATTAGTGTTGGTGATTTTGAAATGGCTCTATAAAACATTTCATTTTCATGTTTCTACTCAACAAATTCTAGTCAGGATGTTGTCTTGTCCCATGGAAACTTTATTGCAAGTGTTGTTGGGGCTATTATAGAGGAGAAATTTGGCATTTCTGATGTGTAAGTCCATTTTAAATGTATATAATGTTCATTAATCATTTATACTATCTTCTATAGTGTTCCTCGGTTATATAACATAATTTATGCTAGGTAGAGTAATTATACATTTATATTGTACCTCTTAGAACTGTTCGTCAGTTTCTTGTATGGTGATTATATAACAAAAAATTCTTGAAGTGATGAATGTCCCTGGTTTGACAAGAGATAATGTTGCTAGTCATTTGCAAGTTAGTTTCTATTTAGTTTGTATTGGATTCCTATCTTTCTTTCAAGGTATTAAGAAATGTTAGCACAGTTTAGAAGCAGTTCATAAATAATTCAGTTCAAAAATAGTGCAGTTCAGAAACAGATTAAGGTGCATAATAGTTGAGTTTAGTTCATACTATAGTTTAGTGTAGTTTAGTGCAGTACAATTTGATAGAATAAAAAAAGTTTAGTTTAGTTTGTCTGATCCAATTTTAGTTTAACGCAATTTTTAATAGTTCAGTTTAGTGCAGTTTAATTTGCCCACCCCTACTGAAACCTTATTTACTTATAATAATAATGATGATGATGATGATGATGATGATGATGATGATGATGATGATGATGATGATGATGATTGTGAGACCCGTAGCTGGTATACACCTCCTTCCCTCCCAACTCTCACTCATTTTCCCTTTTCACTCTCTTGCTCACTCCTTCCCTTTTGATCTTTCTTTGGCTGGTGTGTTGCGGATCTCTTATTCCTCCTTTCTCATTTCATTCAAGCTTCCTTCAACCTTCTTCTTCATCCTCTCTATCCCGAAGCTCGGATCTTTGGCCCGAGGTAAGGGAAGTTAGCTTTCTTGCTGTGTTTTGGTTGAAATGGGGTTGAGAACTCACTGAGTTGTTGTGAGTGTTGGATTTGTTGGCTGATTTGGGTGTAACATGAAGTTTTTGGGGTTGTTGGGAGTTATGGGGGAAATTGGGGATTTTTTCATTCCGTTGTTGCATGTGTAAAAAGGTAGCATTTTTGGACTATTGAATGGAAATGTGATAATTTGAACTGATTGCATGTGGAGTTTGCTGATTTTTTTGCAGATGCTTGAAGAGTTTTCAAAAATTTGGGGTTTGCTGCTGAACTCGCGCTAGGCGCAGTTCTTCGCGCCGGGCGCATGGCCATCTGAAGGCATGCTTGAAAATGTTAGCCTCTGGATGGCCCACGCCGGGCGAGGGTTGAACCGCGCTAGGGGCGATGTCAGTCGTGACTTGTTTTTGGGCTTCTGGCATGGCGCTGAGTGCAAATTTGGCCGCGCTGGGCGCGGGGAATCCTTGGAGTCTCTGCCATGGGAGGCGCCGGGTGCAATTCAAATTGCGCTGGGCGCGAGACCAAGGGAGGTCTCTGCCTTCCCCGCGCTGGGCGCGGGTTTGAGCACGCCGGGCGTGTGAGACTCCTTGAAGTCTCTGCCTGGCATGCGCTAGGCGCAATTGGTTATTGCGCCAGGCGCGTGAGAGCCTTGGGCTCTCTGGTGGAGTCCCGCCGGGCGCGGGTATGCTCGCGCTGGGCGCGCTGGTCCCCTGGTGCTCTCGGGATACACTGCGCTGGGCGCAACCACGAGTGCGCCGGGCGCTGAGATGAGATTATAATATTTGATGGTTAATGTTATTTTATGATAAGTTGAGTTGAAATAGATGAATATGATGTGGTGACTAGTAGATAATGATGTTGATGATGTTGGGCTGTACCAGATAAATATTGTTGTAAGATGTGTTGATGTGTTGTAAAATGATGTGTTGTGTTGTGTTGTATGTAGGCTGAGTTGTTGTAGGCCGAAAGGCTGAGTTGTTGTAGGCCGAAAGGCTGAGTTGTTGTAGGAGATCTCCGAGTTGATATGCGTGACGACGCATTATATGTTTATGGATGGTTATGCTGTAAGGATCGATGAGATGCATATTGATGAAGTGTTGATAAATTGTAGTTGTTCTTATTACTTAAATTTTCCTATATGTGGTTTCTTTTTATGCTAGCTTACCCTTTTGTTGTTTTCCATGTGGTTGGACTGCAATGATCATACTGTGTATGGGAGCAGAGCAGGGATAGGTGGTGTATCTGCAGCTGACAAGTGGAGCTGACTCCTTTTGATTTATGTTTTTTTTAGTCACTTGGCATAGTGACTTTTGATGTAATTCTCGTATTGCACGCCCTAACTCTAGTTGGACTTTGGACATTTGTATATATTTATATTCTAGATCCTATAATTATATACTTATTCTAATCTGTCTAGTGTTTCCGGTGTGTTATGGTTGTGAGTGTAGTGGCCAGCCGGGTCGTTACACTTTAGTGGTATCAGAGCAGGTTGAGTCTAGTGGACACTCTTTGGGGGTGGTCCCTTTAGGCTTTTGTTGTGTTAACTCTGGGTTGTGTTGTCTTGTTGTGTTGTTTGCAGTGTGGATTGATGTGATGAATTGTTGTGTTGTTAATTGTTGATTGGTTGAGTGGTAGTATACTGAAGATGTTGTTATTTTTGTAGACGATGACTAGAACCAACGAACAAATAGCCTGTGCCATAAAGATGATGGCTATGGCTATGCAGCAGCAAAATGCTTATTTTGCTCGGATGGAAGCTGAAAGAGCTGCAGCTGGTGCAGCAAGGCTGACAGGGTCATAGGAAAGTTGGGACCTAGCTGAGTTCTGGAAGTGTCATCCTCCACAGTTTGTGGGAGATGCAGATCTAGAGGCAGCTGACCGCTGGTTATGTGAGTTGGAGAAGATTTTTGTCGTTCTGGGATGTTCTCCAGAGAAGAGGTTGGCATATGCTGTGTATATGCTTGTGGGAGAGGCCGAACATTGGTGGAGGGGCACTTATCAGATGCTTGTGGCGAGAGGAGTTACGGTTGACTGGGAGTGCTTTAGGGCAGTGTTCATGGAAAAGTATTTCCCAGAGAGCGTGAGGCACGCCAAGGAGGCGGAGTTCATGCGGTTACACCAGGGAGGGCTATCTGTGTCGGAATATGCGATGAGGTTTGAGCATTTGGCTCGTTTCTATTCACAGGCTATTTCTGAAACCTGGAAGTGCACAGAGGATTGAGACTCAGAGGAGTGACAGACCCACTACAGCTGGTAGGGTGTTCGCTTTGACGGGTGTTGAGGCTTCGACTTCTTCTGACCTAGTGAAGGGGAAGGGCAAGGCTGCTGGTAAGGATGTGATGCTTTTGTTTGATTCTGGGGCTTCCCATTCATTTATTTCCTATGCTTGTGTTGCTATGCTGGGTGTGCCTGTGTGTGACTTGGGGTTGAGACTATTAGTGTCGACGCCGGCTTCTACTTCAGTAGTTGCTTCTGAGCTGTGTGCTAACTGCCCTATTGTTGTGAATGGGAAGAAGTACAAGGTAAGCTTGATTTGTTTGCCTTTGGTTGATATTGACATAATCTTAGGGATGGATTGGTTATCTGCCAATCGTATCCTTATAGATTGTGCCAATAGGCGGTTGATTTTTCCACAGGAAGAGGATGAGTTGTTGATTTCAGCTAGCCAAGCTGAATCAATGCTGAGGGATGGAGCGGGGTGCTACCTTCTGCTTGCTATGATGAGTATGGAGACTGAGAGGGACATTTCTGAGATAGATGTGGTGAGAGACTTTGCTGAGGTATTTCCTGATGAGGTTCCTGGGTTGCCTCCTGTTAGGGAGATAGAGTTTAGCATTGAACTGGTTCCAGGTGCGGGGCCAGTGTCGGTGACTCCCTATAGGATGGCTCCTGCCGAGCTGGTTGAGTTGAAAGGTCAGTTGGAAGACCTATTGGAGAAGCAGTTGGTGCGGCTGAGTGTTTCACCGTGGGGTGCTCCTGTGTTGTTGGTGAAGAAGAAGGATGGGGGTAGTCATCTTTGTGTGGATTACTGGCAGTTGAACAAGTTGACCATCAAGAACAAATATCCTCTTCTCCGGATAGATGACTTGATGGATCAGCTGAGGGGAGCATCGGTGTTTTCTAAGATCGACTTGAGGTCAGGATATCACCAGATTAGGGTAAAGGAGGGTGACATACCGAAGACTGCTTTCAGGACTAGGTATGGTCACTATGAGTATGTCGTGATGCCGTTTGGAGTGACTAACGCCCCTGCAGTGTTCATGGATTACATGAACAGGATCTTCCGACCGTTCTTGGATAAATTCGTGGTGGTGTTCATTGATGATATTTTGATTTATTCAAGAACCCGGGAAGAGCATGGAGAGCATTTGAGGGTGGTGCTGGAGATTTTGAAAGCAAAGCAGCTGTATGCTAAGCTTTCAAAATGTGAGTTCTGGTTGGATGAAGTGAAGTTCTTGGGCCACGTGATATCAGCGGAGGGGATTGCTGTTGATCCGACTAAGGTGGAGTCGGTGTTGCAGTGGGAGCGTCCGAGGACTGTCACTGATATTCAGAGCTTTGTGGGTTTGGCGGGTTACTATCGGCGGTTCATTGAGGGATTCTCCAGGATAGTAGCGCCTCTAACCCAGCTGACGAGAAAGGAGCAGCCGTTCATTTGGACTGATGCTTGTGAGCGGAGTTTTGAGGAGTTGAAGAGGAGGTTGACTACTTCTCCTGTGTTGGTGTTGCCAGACTCTGGTGAGCCCTTTGATGTGTATTGTGATGCTTCTCACCAGGGTCTTGGGTGTGTGCTGATGCAACAAGGGAAAGTGGTGGCCTATGCTTCAAGACAACTGAAGAACCATGAGAGGAATTATCCTACTCATGACTTGGAGTTGGCAGCTGTTGTTTTTGCCTTGAAGATATGGCGACACTATTTGTATGGTGCTCAGTTCAGCGTCTTTAGTGATCATAAGAGTCTGAAGTATCTGTTTGACCAAAAAGAGCTGAACATGAGGCAGAGACGGTGGATGGAGTTTCTGAATGACTATGACTTCCAGTTGATGTATCATCCTAGTAAGGCCAATGTTGTGGCGGACACACTGAGTAGGAAATCCATCCACATGTCGAGTATGATGGTGAGGGAGTTGGAGCTGATTGAGGAATTCAGAGATTTGAACCTCGGTGTGGAGTTAGCTCAGGATCACATTAGTTGTGGGACGGTCACCATAACTAATGAGTTCTTGAGGCGGTTGAACTTAAGTAGTTGCAAGATGCTGAGTTGGTGAAGCTCCTTGGTTTGCTGGGTACCAAGAAGGCTGTTGGCTTTGAATTGGGAGAAGATGGAATCTTGAGGTTCAAGGGCAGTGTCTGCCTACCTCAGGATGCTGAGCTGAAGAAAGCTGTGTTGGAGGAAGGCCACAAGAATAGACTTAGCATACATCCGGGTATGACTAAGATGTACCAGGACCTTAGGAAGACTTTCTAGTGGTCTGGCATGAAGAGGGAGATAGCTGAGTATGTGGCGGCCCGTCTGACTTGTCAGAAGGCGAAGGTGGAGCATCAGAAGCCGAGTGGGTTGATGCAGCAGATTGAAATTCCGGAGTGGAAGTGGGATAGCATTACTATGGATTTCATTGTTGGGTTGCCAAGGTCAACTAGGAATAGTGATGGTATCTGGGTGATTGTAGATCAGTTGACCAAGTGTGCGCATTTCTTGCCTGTCAACATCAAGTGGTCCTTGGAGAAGCTGACACAGTTGTATGTGAGAGAGATATTACGACTGCACGGGGTGCCTTCCAGTATTATTTCCGACCGAGATCTGAGGTTCACTTCCAGATTTTGGCAGAGTCTACACCAAGCCTTAGGCACGAAGTTGAAGCTGAGTTCTGCTTATCATCCACAGACGGATTGTCAGTCAGAAAGGACAATCCAGTCCTTAGAAGATCTGCTTAGGGCTTGTGTGTTAGACCACTTGGGTAGTTGGGAGGAGGTCCTACCGTTGGTTGAGTTCACCTACAACAACAGTTTTCATGCAAGCATTGGGATGGCACCATTTGAAGCGTTGTATGGCAGGAGATGTAGGACTCCTCTGTGCTGGTATCAGGATGGTGAGTCAGTGGTGGTAGGTCCGGAGCTAGTCCTACAGACCACTGAGAAAGTGAAGATGATTCAGGAAAGGATGAAGACTACTTAGAGTAGGCAGAAGTCGGGTGCTGACAAGAGGCGGAAGCCTTTGGAGTTTGCCGAAGAGGAGCATGTGTTTCTGAAGGTGACTCCGACTTCTGGTGTTGGTAGAGCACTGAAGGCAAGGAAGTTGACACCGAGGTTCGTGGGTCCCTATCAGATCATGCAGCGTGTGGGTCCGGTTGCTTATCGGTTGGCCTTGCCACCGACTCTTTCAAACCTACACAATGTGTTTCATGTCTCCCAGCTGAGAAAGTACGTCCATGCCCCGAGTCATGTGATGGAGTTAGATGATGTGCAAGTGAAGGAGAACCTAACTTTTGAGAAGTTGCCGGTAGTTGTAACTGATCGTAAACTGAAGGAGCTGAGGGGCAAGTCAATTGCTCTGGTAAAAATATTGTGGGATGCAGCTACCGGTGAGGCTACTTGGGAGGGGGAGCAGCAGTTCAGAGAACGTTACCCATTTCTTTTTCCAAGTAAGTCTGTTTTCGGGGACGAAAACTTTTGTTGTTGGGGAGGTTGTGAGACCCGTAGCTGGTATACACCTCCTTCCCTCCCAACTCTCACTCATTTTCCCTTTTCACTCTCTTGCTCACTCCTTCCCTTTTGATCTTTCTTTGGCTGTACAAGGTGATTGTGCGGAGTAATCGATTTTTTTAGTTGGTGTGTTGCGGATCTCTTATTCCTCCTTTCTCATTTCGTTCAAGCTTCCTTCAACCTTCTTCTTCATCCTCTCTATCCCGAAGCTCGGATCTTTGGCCTAAGGTAAGGGAAGTTAGCTTTCTTGCTGTGTTTTGGTTGAAATGGGGTTGAGAACTCACTAAGTTGTTGTGAGTGTTGGATTTGTTGGCTGATTTGGGTGTAACATGGAGTTTTTGGGGTTGTTGGGAGTTATGGGGGAAATTGGGGATTTTCTCATTCCGTTGTTGCATGTGTAAAAAGGTAGCATTTTTGGACTATTGAATGGAAATGTGATAATTTGAACCGATTGCATGTGGAGTTTGCTGATTTTTTTGCAGATGCTTGAAGAGTTTTCAAAAATTTGGGGTTTACTGCTGAACTCGCGCTGGGCGCAGTTCTTCGCGCCGGGCGCGTGGCCATCTGAAGGCAGCATTTAGGCAAGCTCGCCGGGCGCAAAGATGTGTGCGCCGGGCATGCTTGAAAATGTTAGCCTCTGGATGGCCCACGCCGGGCGAGGGTTGAACCGCGCTAGGGGCGATGTCAGTCGTGACTTGTTTTTGGGCTTCTGGCATGGCGCTGAGTGCAATTTTGGCCGCGCTGGGCGCGGGGACTCCTTGGAGTCTCTGCCATGGGAGGCGCCGGGTGCAATTCAAATTGCGCTGGGCGCAAGACCAAGGGAGGTCTCTGCCTTCCCCTCGCTGGGCGCGGGTTTGAGCACGCCGGGCGTGTGAGACTCCTTGAAGTCTCTGCCTGGCATGCGCTAGGCGCAATTGGTTATTGCGCCAGGCGTGTGAGAGCCTTGGGCTCTCTGGTGGAGTCCCGCCGGGCGCGGGTATGCTCGCGCTGGGCGCGCTGGTCCCCTGGTGCTCTCGGGATGCACTGCGCTGGGCGCAACCACGAGTGCGCCGGGCGCGGAGATGAGATTATAATATTTGATGGTTAATGTTATTTTATGATAAGTTGAGTTGAAATAGATGAATATTATGTGGTGACTAGTAGATAATGATGTTGATGATGTTGGGCTGTACCAGATAAATATTGTTGTAAGATGTGTTGATGTGTTGTAAAATGATGTGTTGTGCTGTGTTGTATGTAGGCTGAGTTGTTGTAGGCCGAAAGGCTGAGTTGTTGTAGGCCGAAAGGCTGAGTTGTTGTAGGAGATCTCCGAGTTGATATGCGTGATGACGCATTGTATGTTTATGGATGGTTATGCTGTAAGGATCGATGAGATGCATATTGATGAAGTGTTGATAAATTGTAGTTGTTCTTATTACTTAAATTTTCCTATATGTGGTTTATTTTTATGCTAGCTTACCCTTTTGTTGTTTTCCATGTGGTTGGACTGCAATGATTATACTGTGTATGGGAGCAGAGTAGGGATAGGTGGTGTATCTGTAGCTGACAAGTGGAGCTGACTCCTTTTGATGCTATGTCTGTTTTAGTCATTTGGCATAGTGACTTTTGATGTAATTCTCGTATTGCACGCCCTAACTCTAGTTGGACTTTGGACATTTGTATATATTTATATTCTAGATCCTATAATTATATACTTGTTCTAATCTGTCTAGTGTTTCCGGTGTGTTATGGTTGTGAGTGTAGTGGCCAGCCGGGTCGTTACAATGATGATGATGATGATGATTATATTAAAATATAGTTCATATATAAAATAGATAAATAATATCAAAAATCATTCTCATAAACACATTAATCATTAAAATAAATATAACTTATTATTATTATTATTTATGAAAACTAGGGTGTTATAAGCGTCGTAAGAGAAACCCCTTAAGGCAAATACTAACCTTCATTGCTTCCTATCTTAGGATCTTTTCCTTTAGCACGATTAGATGCTTAGCCTTATCAAAGGTTAAGCTCTAATACCAAACATTGGAGAAAAGAAAGCCACTAGAAAGGAGCGTTGAATAATATCAATAAAACATTCAACACTTTTTTAAAATAGTGAAGTAGTATCAAAATTTTAAGAGTGTAGATGAAGAGTTAAGAATAAAAAATACATAGTATTTTTATATTAGTTCATCTTAATCACAAAGACTATGTCTAGTTCTTGGTCAACTTGATCAAGTTTCATTATTTTTGACAAAGATAGAAGTATTCTTTCACAAGCCACTTCTGATTCAACTTAAGTACTCTTTGAGCAACAAATCCTTTACAAGCTTCAACAACTAAGTATTCTTTACAACAAAGCCTCTTCAGGCTTCAAGTAATAACACAAAGTTAAAGTTGGAAAATCACGTGTTGTTTTATCTTACTTTCAAGACATGATACAACCAAATTTAGTACAAAGCTCTTTACATAAAGAATGAATAAACTTTTTATAACTATCGTTCACATTCCTTTCTAAATCTTTGAGCTTCTGTATATAGGTGCTTCATGAAAATGATCATTGTAAATCCTTTAGCATATCTCATAAAGTTACTTTGTCTATCTTCATCTTCCTTCCTTGTAAAGCGAAGTGTGTTGGTGCATTAAAAGTGAACATTAAATGTGTTTCACCAAATTACACTTTTATCTAATCAATGAGGTTATTTATCACATTTAAGGTACCAAACAAAAGGAATTGTTGCGTGTGCCAATCAGAAGTGACTATTTTTGAGACTGCACATACTTTAAGGGATTTGCTTATCTTTTCTTTGACAAAAATCATGTCTTTGTTCCTTTTTGATGTGCAACTATCAAAGAAGCTTTTATTCCTTTCAATTTGTTAATGAATAACAAAGAGAAAGATTATTTAGTTATCAAACACCATAATCTTACACAAATAAAGTAGTTTAGTTTGAGAATACATGTCATCATAACCAATAGTCTCTTCTAATTCATCTTATAGTATGATTTGACAAACTTTTCACTAATGAAAACATTTAAGTTTGTTAGCATTAAAACTGATACGTTGAGGAACTCAAGATCATCTTTTAATATTCATAAAATCATATTATACATTAATTTGAATCTATATAATGAAGTATCATATTGGATCGTTATGAACTTTTAGTCTAATGATTAAATAACTAAAATTCAATGTATACCATGATTTATTGAATGAAATAATTCTACCAAGACTTACTTTTAGAGTAAGTGGATTCCTCTTTTTTATTTTATAATATTATTGGTGCAAAGTATTTTAACATTTTTTTAAATCAATATATATTTTAAGGATGAAATAGGAAAAAGTGTAATAAAAAATAACTATATAGTTTTTTTTTTGTTAAATTACACTTTTGATTCCTCTATTTTTATCAATATGTAATTTTAGTTTCTCTATTTTAAAATAAACACATTTATTTCCTTTATTTTTAAAATACGAAATTTAAAATTAATTTATCGTTCATTGATTATTAAATTTTTATATTATCCAATGACATATTACCACTTAGGTGTCTTAATATTTAGTATTTGACATGCAGGAATAGAAATAAAAAAACATATAAAAAATATTTATTTATATTTATTTTAATGAGTATTTGATATTTATTTTAATAAAATATTACTTGTATTTTATTGTTATTAAATATCACATTATATAAGTAAACGTTAAAATTTAATTATTTACATACATCAATTTGTTTTAAAAATAGGAGATTAAAATTATAAATAAATCGACAAAAATAAGCTAAAAATGTAATTTAATTATTTCTTTTATAAAATACTTATTTATTATTTTTTACAAAATTATAAAGTATTTTTTTATGTATTAAAAAGATATAATTTTTTTTCTCACCAATGGACTTGTATAAAAATAAAAAATAATAGCTGGAGATGGGAAAGAAGGTTGGTGCAAAGGCAAGTAAGATTATTGTGTATTGAAATTAAATGTGGATAGAGACTGCTGTCATGGTGGGTGACCGACAATTCGGCGCATCACAGTATGGCCACCAAAAGGAAGCTTCCACTTTCCTCCACTCTCTCATTCAGATTTATTAATTAAAATAATACACATACTTTTCACCTGATTCATTTAATTTTTTTCAATATAATTTGATGAATTCTACCTTTTATTTTTTATAATTAAAAACATTTTTTTAATTTTAAAAGTTTATATTTTAGTCTTTATAAAAATAAACAACAAAATTAAAAAAAAAAACAAAAATAATACATAAAATAACTCAAATGAAATATTTTTAACTATATAAACTGAAAAGTATAATTTATGAATAGATATCGAGTAATTATAATTTATAATCATATTAGAAAATTCAGTTAACTTCTTCTGAATAACCTCTAGGATTAGTCTAGTAGTTGAGATGGAAAGGGTCGGAGTAGTTAAAAGCATGAAAACCTAGGTTCAATCCTCCTTGCAATTATTTTTATAATGTTTCCTATCTTTATAAAAAAAATAAAAAAAATAAAAACTTGCCTCTAAATAGATATTTAATTTATATATTAAGTTTCACCTTAACCAAATTCATTTTGGATTCATAATTGAAATTTAAATAATTTTAAATAATTATACTTTTTTTATCAAAATTATAATAACAACAATAAAATTTAAATTTAAAATTTTATACATATTACTTTAATCTTCTTACTATTATATCAACTCTATTAATTCAACATTTTATTATCTAAAAATTAATATCAATACTATTTCTAACTTATTTTTAGAATAAAAAAATACAATGTCACTTCAAATTAATTATAGAATTTGCTTGAATAAAATTATTTATAAAGACTTAAAAGAGAAATAGAAAGTGAAATAAATTAATTTATAAATTATGTTAAAAATGCATTTGTAAAAAAAAAAAACTACACGTTTTCAGGTTAAATAATCTAAAATTGTGTTAAAATATTAAGTAACGTGAATTTGTGTATAAAATTACATGTTTGATTGCACACAAATATATTTTTTTATTTCTATTAAATGAGTATTTTTTATTTTAGTTCATTTTATTTTTTATTTTATTTTTTAAAAATTTATAAACATTAGTTTTTTCATTATAAAATATTTTTCATCTTTATAAAATGAGTAAATTTTGGTTTTAATTCATGTAAAATATTTTTTTTAAGTTTTTACCCTTCTAAAATCTAAAATTACTATTTTTTATCCTTAAGAATGTCTTTTTGGTAGGAATATCATTTTCCTTCACCAAAAATTAGTTTTTTTTAAGTATAGTCTACTTTGGAACTTTAACTACATTAAGACTATATTTTTAGTACCATGATATTCTTAGGAGTAACGGCTTTACGAAAAGTTAATCTATCTCATAATCTTGATTGCATTAAAACTATTTCTTTTAGGAATATTTTTTTTTATCAAACTCAAGACTTGAACTCAAGATTTTGAGATTTGAGAACTAAACGCATCATCAATTGGATCAACAAACGTTGGTTAGCTAAGAATGGCTTTAAGACATATAAAGAACATTTATTTTAATGGTCTATAAATTTTTTTAGAGGTGTCACATACACTAACATGATATCATTAATTGTTGTAGATAACACTTGAAATTGTAGCTTAATCTTATAATAAATAAATAAGAAGTTACAAATAATTACACAATAATTGAGACTAAAATCAATAATATAATTTTTAGAAGGATGAAAAATAAAGGAAAAATTTACATGAACTAAAATCAAAACTTACTTATTTTATATGAATTAAAAATATATTTAAATTAAATTTTAATTATGAGTTCAACTATATCGAGTAAATCAAGATCACAACTTTTATATATACACATATATATATATATATATATATATATGTGTATATATATAATGAAATTTGAATATAACTACTAATTTGCTTTTAAAATAAAAATGTTCAAACATAAACTACTTATATTGTAGTGTGTTTTTGAAGGTTGTGAAATTTAAATTATTTTAATAACTGATTATTATTATAATCAATTATGACTATAATTGATTATGTACTAGAAGTGAATGAGGAGCCACGTGTCACACTGTGTGACATGCCACATGGCACATAGCGACATACCTAACCAACTTAACGCGAGATCTTTTGACCATTTTATCTTAGTCTTCTCGACTGTTGACATACCAAGATGTATTATGTATGACCCCATCGACCCATGCAGATGTATTTGGCTCGGTCCTCTTGGTCACGTCAACGATCAAGACACCCGAATGTATTAAGCACGATTCAAACAACTCAATATACTAGGTTCGAGTGTCTCAGTTGCGGGTGCATGATCCTCACCCACAAGAGTGACTCTTGCCCTCTCGATTAGGTCGAAAGTCAAGAATGTCGAGGTGTTGACATTATTGAACCTTGATATAACAAATTGTATAACTAACAAAGATAATACGATGTTAAGAGATAAACCACCATTAACTATTGTATTACCTAATTGATAATCAAGGAACAAGGCCTACTACGTCCAAGCCCATTATGGTCAATATAAATAGTCACATAAAATGAGGTATTGTTATTGTTCATTATTACTACTATCGATATTTGTGTTTGTCTTGACTTGAATGTCAGAGTGTCTTTTGCAAGTACTTTCTCCCTTGCTTCTCGACTTGGAGTTCTCATTCGGCCTCAAGATCCCGGATCTCCATGTGAAAATTACTAATGTACCCTTAGACAAGTACAAATTATATTTAGAATAAACTTTTTTTAGACTAAATTTATTGAAATATGATTCTAAAATATGGAATTTTGTTTGGATATAATAAAAAGTCATCTTTTACATAATAGATCAATTGTGGAAAAAAGTTGTTGAAAAATAATTATGAGTTTTAAAATTTTAAATTAAAGAAAACAGTTATATTTTAAGAAACAAAATTGTTTACAAATTTAAACTATTATCTTAAACACCTACTTTTTTTTATATAAACAGTATTTTTGGTATAAAATAGTTGAAATTATGTTTCCCAAACACGCTGTTACTTGCAAATCAATTTCACTCAAAATAAATTTTATAAATTAACATTCACCAATGACATGTCAAATTTAAATTCAATCAATCTTTTGCACCCAAGAAGAATTAACCAATCAAGTAAATGATCTCATTTAAATTTTCAATACAAAATCATTTAAGATTGCACAATTATTATATGACCCTAATAAGTAACAAGCGTTAATTACATAAATACAAGTGTTCCTTGCTAGAAGATGGAAAGGCCTTTATCAAAAACAAAACTTATACATGACATGACATAAATCTTGTTCATGTTGTTATTTAATAGAAATTGAAGTTTCATCTCTATACGATATAGATTTAGATTTAATGCAGACATGAGAAGTTTCAATTGTGATTGCACAACAATACAAATAATATACCATACACCTAAGTTGTGTTCTTTTATTAAGTATATGCACAAGGTAAAGTAGGAGATTGCATGCACTTTTAGACATGGACGATACAATGCAAGTTGTCCCATGCTGATGCTTGAGAAAGGTTCTTCTTTGGCTGCTTAGCCTTTAATTTTTTGCTGCAAAAGTTTGCTTGCTGAGTTGCATTTCTTCACAACTTTGCCTCAGTGCCAAGCAACTGTTGGAATTGGAATTAATACCAAAGCAAAGTGCTCCACATGCTAGCTTTATGAAGGTATTAACTGAGTAACCGGTTGAGCTTAAATAAGATCATTATTAACTTTCAATATTTCGTTTATAGGATATGTTTAGATGCATTTTTCTAAAAATATTTATAAAACACAAAAAAAGAAATCATGTTAACTATTTAAAAAATTTATTTTTAACTTATGCATATTAATTTTAATTTATAAAAAGTTATTTTATTTTTTAATTTTCTTCTTATTTTCTAATTTTTTAAAAAGTAGTTTTAGCGAATTTTATTCAACAATACCTATAATTGTGATCTCTTTGCAAGTATTTTGGTTGATTTTCCTGTGAAAGCCTTAATTATGATGAATGAACTGGATTCTCTTTTCCTTTTCGATTGATATTGTTTATGAATAGCATGCTATTTACATCTCGGAGCTGTATATATATAATCAACAGTTTATGTACCAAAAATATAATCAACAGTTTTGTCTTTATTTTATTATTATTATTATTATTATTATTCAAAGAAAGGCGTATATACGTTCCAATTATATATGTATACTTTTGATTTTACTAAGAAAAGGAAAGTGATAAAATAGTATTTTATTAATATTACTGAATAGAAATATTGTTTAAGAATGATGTCTTTCTCACAAGCTGTGATTGCCTTTTGAGTAATTTTTTTCTTATAAATTAATAAGAATGAACTATTTTACGTACGATGTCATTCAATTATTGTAAGTTTTTATTTTTAAAATAATAAAATCATACATAAAATGATTTTTGAAAACTAAAGTATTTTTTTTAACACTAACCTCTAACTACTATATGTTGACAAAAGTTAAGAATATTTATATAATACAATAATTTGATAACAATGACTACTAACAAATTAATATGGTTGATGTGAAATAAGTAAGGGGTAGGATGAAAATAGATCAAATAATCTATTAAATAAACATCATAATTAGATCTCTTTAACACTTATTTATTAAAAATGATATATATAAGTTTTTAGAAAGTCTTTCAAATTAGAAATGTTAGACTTTAAGCTTTTCAAAAAGTATAATAGTATCGACTTATTTAAAATATAAAATAGTTATAATTGATTTATAATTAGTAAATATAGTTATTATTAATAATATATTTAATACTTAAGTTTATTGGCCAATTTAAGTCTATAATCTTTTGACTTATTTATAGGCCTATTCTCTTATTTATAAGTTTCATATAAAATATTTTTTTATATAAAATAGACCGTGCAAATAAATTTTTAGGTCAAAACTTTTAAGTAGACGAAATCAGACCTTAAAAAACTTTGTAACATATAACTAGGTTGAATTTAGAAATAGTAATTTTGTTGTAGGATAAACTTGATTTGTACCACTCTTGATAAAAAAATAAATAAAAAAAGTAAGAATGACAATAAGACAAATTGGGACAAACTTTGTTCTATCCATTGTCATCTTCATAAAAGGTAGGACAAATCTAGGATTGGATTTTAAAGAAACTAGTTTATATTTCAAACTCATTCTCATCCCCTTTGAATTTTACCGAGTTCGCAGGAACTCATCACATTTTTTATAATTTTAATTTATTTATACATTTTAAATAAACTAAATTTCAAGTTAATAATTATATTATAATATAAATAATATATAAAAATAATAATAAATAATAAATAACTAATAAAAACCAGCTTAATTACG
>NW_017984200.1:334973-376695 GCF_000340665.2 Cajanus cajan | reverse complement strand
CCGACAATATTGCGTCGGCTTTTATGATTTAGAGTCGGCTTTTGGCCGACTCTAAATTAAAACATTCTTGTAGTGTATATTATATATAGCATATTATTAAATTAATGTAAAAATATTAAAAAATAAAATTTCTACACCTCATATAAAAATTTGACTTATCTTGTATTTCACATTATCTAATTAAATAATATAGAAGATTCTTAATGAGAGAAAAGTACCCTCAAGCACAGTTGGCTAAACAAACAAGATATTAATCATCTAATGAAATAACTATTAAATAACTAATAGTATAAAGATAGAGATTTCTCATTAGACATCAATTAAATAATCCAACTCATCACAGATTATTTAAAACAAAAACTCAATATAACACCTAGCAAATAATTAGATGTTATAACAATAGTTATTGATCATTACTAACTATTAATATATTAATATTAATAATTAATTTTTTTAATTCACAAAATTAGATCAATAAAATAATTAATCAAAACAAACTTTGCATATCCAAATTTTGCTTCCATATGAACAATTTCCATTTTCTTCTGTTAGATTCTTTGAAATGTTTTTCGGAATGGAATGCATGCTTTGATATTTTAGCACAAAATACAAGCTAAACGAAAATAATGTTGTGGTCCAGTTCGAGTGTCGTTGTCAAGTTTGGAGAATATATGTAGGTTTGTTGTCAAGTTTTCCTCCTTAATTTGGTGCCAACTCGTAGTTACTAGTTAATTAGTTAGTTAGTTTAGCCACACATAGAGAATGACTATGATAATGTCTTGGCACCATAACTTCCATCCTTTTTACAAACAGTGACACAGATGGTTAAACATTCATGTTATCATTGAATGGGGCAGGGTATGTTTCACTTAAGAAAAGAAAAGAGAAAGAAGGAAAAAGGAATAAAGAGTGAAATGACTTTTTAAGTTGTCGATATGTACATGAGAAAGTGAAAAGAAAAAAAAAATAAACATGTATAAAATTAACAAATTTTAATTTTGGTGTCTATAAAATTTATTAGTGCAAAAATGGGATATAATGTTGGAATTTAACATTGGTTATATATAAGTCACCTAATGTAATAGAAGGGATAATGACACTTTTGAAAATAACACCATCTCTATAACATTGGTTATATTGATGTTATATAACATTTAGGGGATGCCTTCCCTTTCATGTTTTCTTCCTTGGATCTGTTCTCTCAAATATGTGTTCCACTTAGTTGTTGGTTAAGATTTGTCATTGGAATGGTTGTGGGGTTTGCATTGTACATAGAATTCAGATATGGATGTGAGGAGGTGGCACCATAAGTGAGGGAAAGGAGTTGCTTTTTGGGTTTAGGGTTTGCATTTTAGATCTGGACGAGAGGAGGTGGCGCCGCCGGGGGGAGGAGGTTGCATGTCGGTGTGGTGGATGCCATAATATAGATGATGTCATCATTTTTTTTTTACATAAATGGATTTTGCATCAATTGAAGAATCGATTAGAAAGTTTATCATAATCGATCTCATAGACCTTCTTTATAGCAGTATTTTTGCTTTATTTTTCATCCTCTACATTTTAAAATCATGATTTTAATCTTTAAAATTAGATGATTCTTTTTAACTATTTATGTATTTATTGGAAAGTTAAGATACTATTTCAGATAATATCCATAAATTTATACAATATTTTGTTTGTATATAATTTTAAAGTATTTTATAAATTTTTAAAACAAATATAATTTATATATATACTTTAAAATGGTCATTAGAGATAAAAAAATAATAACTTTAAATTAATGAAAAAATATATTTTATAGAAACTAATTAAAACTAAAATTTGTTAATTTTAATTAAAAAATAATGTTAACAAATGTTAGAAAAATATATTAAAAAAATTAACACACATTAAAAATATATTTAAGTTAAAAAATAAAAATAAAATTATTTCTGTTTATTTAATTATGTAAAAAAAGTGAAAGGAAAGAGGAAAAAGTGTATATAAAACCACTCTAATTTCATTTTTCATTCACAATTAGGTACGTAGACCGAGTATGTTTGTTATTTTTTTTTAAAAAAAAAATAACTTTCCTTTAATAAAATAAACAATTTTTATTATATTTTCAATATGTATGTCTAAATTCTCTTTTTTCCTTATTCTTTTTAAGAAGTAACTCTTATCCACTTTTTTTATATTATTTAAAAAAGACTTTGAAGAAAAACACTTTAATTTTCTTACTTTTAGAAAAACTGTCCTATAAAATTATAGGCTTAGTTTCAATTTTCGTTTATAAAGTTTCACAATTTTAAAAATTTTATCTCTAAAAAAGTTATTCTATAAATTTTGCTTCCAATATACAAAATGTCACAAATTTTATTCTCATATAAAATAATTGTCACAATTAAAATAATGTGTCACCTTTTTCTTAAAAATAATAATGATAATAATAATTATCACTATAATGGAAATAATAATTATTATTATAATGATAATGAAAGTAACAACTATTAGAAGTCATTATATAAAAATAATAGTGAGGTGTTAATCAACCTATGATAGTCATGGTAACAATATAAGTAACAACAATGATGTATCTTAATTTATAATAATGAACAAGGGTGATAATAATTAATGTTTTAAAAATTAGACGATTAGATTATTGGATTAGGAATTGAATTGGTGGGTTAGTAATCGAATCATATAATTTGATCTTTATTAAAAAAATTAAAAAATTAAAAAAATTATGTGATATATATTTTATAAATTTCAATAAAATTTATACCGCATTTTAAAGAAGTATCAAAGAAAAATGTAGTCAATTTGATACTGACAAAACAATCAAACTATAGATTGATTAACTGCATAAATTAAATATATAATTTTAAATTAAAAACATATTGTCACTATAAAAAAAATGTTATGTAGTGACATATATTCTATAGTAACACAATACATATCACTAAAATAGTATCATACAATATATGTTGTTAAATCTTATTGAAAATCAATTTTAAAATTGTGTAACTATATATCAAATAAATTTATCCTGCATATATTATATCTATAATAATATTTTTTATATATCACTGCAATAATTTTTATGATGTTTTATTCATAATCATTATCACCATTATAACTATTTTTATTGCTACAAAATTACAAACTCATCGCACCACTTTCATTTCACCAATAAAGTTTGAAATAAGAAATAAATAACTATTTCTATAGTTTAGTTTAAGATCAATTATTAAAAATAAAAATCCATGACATTGTAAAATGGGTGGTCTAAGCAATGAAGTGGCAATATTTGGTAAGATGTTCAACGACCACCCAAATGACACTGTGATGAGCCGAAGAAGGAAGATGAGTGATAAAATCTATACATATATCATCCCAAGAATTTTCTAGAGCGGGTAAGGGTTGCAAGAGGCCATTTTTTTGGAAGTTAAATTTTTGCTTTGTTGGCAGGTGGAACAAGAAGCGATGAAATCACGAGCATTATGAAGAATCCTTGGCCATGAAAATGAGGCACAAAAACGTGCTAAAGTAGGGTTGACCTTGGAGTGGTTGGTGATAGGAGTTGAATGATATTCTTGGATGAGCTAGTGATTGAGGTTGAGGTTGTCAGGTATTAAAAACAGTCCTCAAAAGCATATGAGTCTGAGGCTAATATGTGTATTTGCACTAGGTTGTGGCCTTCAAGGATGGAGTAAAAAACTTGAAAATCATTGAAGATGTTGGGGATAAAGGTAGAGAAGGTGTGTATTATGATTACGATGGAAGGCTTAGGATGATGGTAGTGAGATAGGGCATCAACAAAAATATTCTCCTCCTAGGTTTGTAGATGATTTCATAACTAAAACCTTGTAACTTAGTAGCCTAATGTTGTTGTTCAGGAGTATGATAATATTGAGTCATAAGATGTTTGAAACCTTTTTGATCGGTGTAAATTCAAAAATGCCAACCAATGATATATTGTTTAAATTTCTTGACAACTTCTATAATGGTTAACATCTCGTGAGCATATACACGCTCATTCTATCAACGAGGGCATAATTTCTTCCTGAAAAATGTAAGAGGATGGTGATTTTGAGATAACACAATTTCAATGGAAACAAAAGAGGCATTCATGGTGATATTAAAGGGCTTGGAGAAATCAAGAAGTTGTAGGATAGGTGTTTCAATAATGACCTTCTTAAGGTTAGTAAATGCATATTCAGCCTGTACATTCCAAAGAAACATATTATTAGATGTTAGTAAATCTGTGAGAGACACCATGAAGGAAGCATAATGACGTATAAAATGATGATAAAACCCAATTAAACCAAGAAAACCCTAGAGTGTGGTAAGGTTATGAGGGATATGCTAATCTGTAATGGGAATAATTTTATCAAGATCTAGTTGAACACCTTGAGTAGATAAAACATGACCCAAATAATTGATAGTAGAAACAACAAATACACATTTAGGAAATTTGGCAAAGAATTGATGTTCTTATAACAAAGATAAAATCAAAGTGAGATGAAATGAATGATTGGTAAAAAAATGTCCTAAAAATAAGAATTTCATTAAAGAAAACAAGGACAAAATGTCCCAAGTAAGGTCTTAGAAGATTATGCATAGCACTATGGAATGAGGATGAAGTGTTTGTAAGCCTAAAAGGCATAACTAGGAACTCACAATGATCGCCCCATGTTCAAAAAATCATCTTGTGAATGGAATTAGTGTAACACCATGGAAATATCGAGCTATTTTGCATATATACTTTATATATATATATATATATATATATATATATGTATGTATGTATGTATATATGTATGTATATGTTGTTTATATGGATTTGGATTGGATTGTGAATATGTGGATTTGAAATGTACATACCTTTGTGCATATTGTGTAATTATGTGGTTTTGATTAATTGTTTGGACATAAAAGTGATTTTTTAGTAAAGAATAAGATATTGTTGTTTTGAGATGTTTATATAGGCATGTGTATCATGAGTGTGGTGAATGATGCATTGTACACCATTATACTGAATTAGTACTAAGAGGGAAGGAGACTGATCACCTTCCTTCTCATCTTGGTTAAGTGAAGCAACTCATTATTCCAAGAGTATGTATATGAATGTGATGTTTGCTTGTATGTTAATATATGTTGCATTTTATATGGTGGTGAGTTGTGAGTATTACATAGAAAGGAGTAGGAATGGTAGGAAATTGGAGGATAGGAATATAAGATAAATCTGGTCTTTTTGAGTGAATTGAGGTTGTTTTAGGGCTTAAGAAGTTGAAATGCTTCAAAGAGTAGGATATTTGAGGTGAATAGGTGCTAAGGGTGAAATTTAGAAATTTTTGAAAAATGGCTATATATAGGGACTTAGGACCGGAGGATTTCATTTGTCAAACAAAAATAGTTTCTAGAGAGAGGAAGTAGAGAGAGAAGCTTTGGTCCAGAGGGAAGCTGAGGATACATTTGGGAAGTTTATCAAGCCGGGATCAATCTTCACAACTAGAATTTCAAAAGATTTAGTCTCTAAAGTCTTGAAAAATGGGATCGAAGTTTGAGTTGGGATTTGAGGATCTAGTTCAAATCTTGCATTTTTGAGGTAAGGGTAGTACTTATAAGACTTAATCTAGTATGTATGGGTTTGAAATATCACATTGATTCCATGTTTTATGCATGATTAAGGTTGGATTGAGTGGAGAGGGTTTGGTTGGGTTTCTTCATGATTTTCGTGGATTAATGGTTAATACTTGATTTTATCACTTAATATGTTGTTTTTGGATGGTGTTTATACTCTATAATGGTTCAGAATCGTGTAATTTGGTTTGGGATTCATGTTGGGATGGATTTGAGGTGAAAATTAGAGTTTTTGAACTTTCGACGTGTTGTCTGATGCATGCATGTTGAGCGCACGCGACGAAATGCTGAGCACACTGAAGAACAGAGCTTTCTGTCTAGAGTGCGCTGATCGCATTTAGCCATGGTATGAGTGCATTTTGTAATGGGCTGAGCGCACGAGTCTACGCGTTGAGCAGGTAGCTTCTAGTGGCTCTCTGTCTAGAGCATGCTGAGCGCACGAGTCTGTGTGCTGAGCGCATGTAGCCATGGGTTGAGCGCATGTGGTGACGTGTTGAGCGAGCAAAGCCTAATAGGCTCCCAATTTTGGTTGCGCTGAGTGCAATTACCACTGCGCTAGGCACGTGGTCTCTTTGAGGAAAACCTTTTATAATTGAGTTTTTATGAAACTTTTAAATGTTGAATCATACCTCTTTTGATGTTATATATTTGGTATGGAATGTGGCATGGTTATGGGAAAGATTGTACGTAATTATGGAATATGCTTATGTGTGTTTGATTTGGAAAACTAATAGGACTTAGAGGAGTAAGGTTATGGTATCGATTGGGAGATCTCTTGGTGAGATCAAGATATAGTCTTTGGAAAAATATGGAATTTGAGAGTCCTATGGTGAGGATTCTAATATGAAACTTTTCCAAAGATTATATAATAAACCACTTCAGATGTTAGGTGGATTCTGAAATACTTCTCTAAGCATTCTATTTGCTACTGGTATGGGGGCAAGGTTGAGTCATACCGATGGATGAAGTGGTTGGGATCACTAGGGTTACGTGACGACATAATTTAACTGTAACGCCATGGAAATACCGAGCTATTTAGTAGATATACTATATATATATATATGTATGTATGTATGCATGTATGTATATGTTGTTTATATGGATTTGGATTGGATTATGAAGATGTGGATTTGAAATGTACTTACCTCTGTGCACGTTATATGTTGATGTGGTTTAGATTAGTTGTTTAAGCATGGTAGTGATTTTATAGTATGAGATGAGAGGTTGATGTTTTGAGAGGTTTATATAGGCATGTGTGTGCATGAATTTGGTGAATGATGCATTGTACACCATTATACTGAATTGGTACTAAGAGGGAAGAAGATTGATCACCTTCCTTCTCATCTTGGTTAAGTGAAGTATTATGGCATGCAACTCATTATTCCAAGCATATGTATCTGAAAGTGATGTTCGTTTGTGTGTTAATAATGTTGCATTTCATATGGTGGTGAGTTGTGCGTATTGCATGGAAAGGAATAGGACGGGTAGGAGATTGAAGGATAGGAACATAAGATAAATCCGGTCTTTCTGAGTGAATTTGAGGTTGTTTTAGAGCTTAGGGAGTTGAAATACTTCAAGGAATATGACATTTGAGATGAATAGTTGCTAAGGGTGAAATTTGGAAATTTCGGAAAATGGCTATATATAGGGACTTAGGACCGGAGGGTCTCATTTGTCAGATAGGGACAGTTCTAGAGAGAGAAAGTAGAGCGAGGGGCTCTGGTCCAAAAGGAAGCTGAGGACACATTTGGGAAGCTTATCAAGCCAGAATCAATCTTCACAACTAGAGTTTCAAGAGATTCAACCTTTAAAGCCTTGAAAAGTGAGATTGAAGTTTGAATTGGGAATTTGAGGGTTTTGTTCAAATCTTGCATTTCTGAAGTTTCTGAGGTAAGGGTAGTACTTATAAGACTTAATTTAGTATGTATGGAGTTGAAATATCACATTGATTCCATATTTTATGCATGATTGAGGCTGGATTGAGCTGTAGAGGGTTTGGTTAGGGTTCTTCATGATGTCTTCATGATTTCCATGGATTAATGGTTAATACTTGATTTTATTGCTTAAAATGTTGTTTTTGGATATTTTTTATGCTTTATAATGGTTCGAACTCATGTAATTTGGATTGGATTCATGATTGGAAGGAATTTTCAAGGTTTTTCGAGGGTTTCTGGTTGTAAATGTGCCGAGCGCAGTTCTTGGCACCGGGCGTGAATTCATCAGAGACCATGATGGAGTCTGGACTAATTAATGATATTAATTGAGTAACACTTCTACCCTTTAATATCATGTAAATCATAAAAATTAATAGAATAATTATTTTCATGGTTAATGATATTAATTGAGTAGCACTTCTACCCTTTAATATCATGTAAATCATAAAAGTTAATAGAATAATTATTTGTTGTCCTAAACATTAAGCATAATTTAATATCAACAAATAAAAATCAATAACATTGATTGAATAGAAATTCTATCTTTCATGTTATTGGGAGAGTTTATTGATTAGTCATTTGCTAACCCAAATCCTTATAAATTTTTAAAATAAAAAATATTACAAAAGAAACATCTCTCATATTTTAAAAAAATATATATGTATACACATTTTCAAGGAATAAAATAAATTTATGAATTTATATAATTTTACGCAATTAATTAAAGGTACTATTTTTACAGGCGTCGTAGGGCGCTAATACCTTCCTTACACGTAATTGACTTCCGAACCCAACTCTGATTTTAAAGATTATCTTTTAAAGGATTTTCCAATGTTTTTCCCTTAAAATAAAATATTGGTGGCAGCTCCATTGAAAAACAATGTCTGTGTCATCCCGTTGTGATCCTGGTTACGACAGATGGCGACTCCACTGGAGAAATTTAAGAGTCAGACCTTATTAAATTAATTGAGCAAAATTATGACTTTATAAATATTAATTTTTCCCTTTTTTATTTTATTTTTGTTTTATTTATTTATTTATTTTTGATACGCATGTTTTGTTTGGATTTAAAGCTTAAATTAGAGTTTATTCATTTTATTTTCATGTTTGTTTGTTACCCCACACACTCACTAACACTTGTACCTCACACACTCTGGGCTCTATACTCGAGCATGTGCGAGCCTAAGAAGAGAAAGTGGCTTGATGACTATTACTAGTAGCATAGGTTAATCATATTGAGAGGGTATGTTCCCTACTTGTGATTGATTCATGCGCTAGGTCCTTATTCATATGATAAGGGCAACCTGGGGACCAATAAATCTTGAGGAGTTTTTAGATCCACCCACAAAACTATGCACTAATAACTGGACTAAATGACCTTCCAAAGTAGGGTGTTAACCTTAGAAATTTCCTACTCTAGGTTTACCGTAATAAGTCACATTGTATTGTGACATCGGGGCAGAGGATTTCTAGGACATGGATTTTATTTGTATATGGAGTTGTACTTATTATTTTGAAAACATTTTGTAACCTCTTATGTTTTATTTTCCAAGTTTCATTTTCAAAATATTTTGGATATTGAAGAATGTTTCTAAAGGTTTTTATGTGAACCCTTTTACCGATGTTGAAAAATTTATTTCCTTAGTTTATTTACATTATTACAATATATGTGTTGGGGTAGTAAGGGTGTCATATTTAGTGGTATCAGAGCAGGTTGATCCAATCGTCTGTGAGTTATGTACTTATCATGATTAGGTTGTGTACTCTGACAGTGTTTTGTTTTTTGTGTACTTTGATGATGTTTTGCTTTGATAATGATGATGATGATGTTCTCCTTGTGTTGATATTGTTGAGTTTGATACTGTTAGATTATATTGTAATTAGAGGAATGATAGATAGTGTTAGCTAATATCGTTATTACTGCTCTTCTTCACTCTTATGAATGCTTAATTGTTTTATACTTCTTGCTTACGTAAGAAGTAGTGGATGAGTGATATCGCTTGTGTTGCAAGCATATGTGCGAGTGGTAGTAGACGAGATATTGTGCTAATCAACTAGAAGTTATTAGAATCTTGGATGTAGGTGAGACATTGATTCGTCAAGTGTATTGAGAGTTTATGGTTGATGGAGCTTCTGAAATCTATAGTTGTAGCGATTAAATCCAAGGAGGTTGTATGTTGAGAATTGGAGTTTTGGTATTCTTGATGAGAGATTGAAACGTTGGTAATTTCCTTGACTATTGGTGTTTGCATGTTAACCTTTTATGATTTAGGTAGCATGTAAGTTTTATTTTTCTAAGTCCTTTGTACTGAATTTGTGAGTTGTTTTGGTTTAAGATTGTAGTAGGAAGCTTGGATATGAGTTTGAAGTGAAAGGAGTGAGTTTGGAAGGGTTGAGGTATTTTTGTGGCCTTAGATGTTGATACATTTGAATAACCAATTTTATCTGGATCCACAAAACAATGAAATGGACGTCTACTATGCAGAGGACTAGTGCAAAAATTGGATTTAAAATCGGAGTTTTAAGATTGGTTACAAGGTAACCGATCTTAAAAATGACGCGGTGGCAATTTTTTAAATAACATGAACACTTTTAAGATCAGTTAAAATTTAACCGATCCTAAAAGTACTTTTAAGATCAGTTATTTTATGACCGATCTTAAAAGGTATGTCTGACACAACTTTTTAGATCGGTTACAAAAGAACCAATCTTAAAAGTGCCACTTTTAAGATCAATTCTTTTGTAACCGATCTTAAAAGTACTACTTTTAAAATCGGTTCTTTCGTAACCGATCTTAAAAGTGCTACTTTTAAAATCGGTTATTTCAAAATCGATTTTGTATGTAGTATACAAAATCGGTTCTTAAATAACCGATTTTAAAAGTATCGTCAGAAATCTTTTATATTTCCCTCCATTCTCATTTTCTTTAATATTTCCCTCCATTCCTTTTTTTACTCTTTGACGCTCTCATTTTCTAAAGTCTCCAATAAGGTAAATTTTGTTATCGTTTTCGTTTTCATTTTTGTCTTCTCATGTTCTTCTTGTGTTTCTTTTCGTTTTCTCATGCTCTTCTCGTCTCTATTTTCATTGTAGGTTCAGTTTTGGTAAATTTTGAACCTGGAACGGCCCGTTTTGGTAGGAGAACGAGCCGTTCTCCATGGAGAACGGGTCGTGCTGCAAGGAGTACGGTCCGTACTCCATAGTTAACTTTTAGGCATTTTTGATAAGCCTAGAACAGCCCGTTCTAGTTTTGGAACGACCCTTTCCAGTTTAATTTTTTTCCCACCCAGACTTTTAAGATCGGTTATAAAACAACCGATCTTAAAAGTTAACTTTTAAAATCGGTTGTTTAACCAGAACAATTTGGTTTAAGTAGCTTAGAACAGGACGTTCCAAAACTAGAACGAGCCGTTCCAAGTTACAAAAAAGACCTAAAACCCTAATTTGAACAGGTCGTTCCAAAATGGGAACGGGCCGTTTCGAATGTTAGAATGGGCCATTTTGGGTTTAGAACGGGCCGTTTTAATTTTAGAACAGGTCGTTCTAGTTTCAATTTTAGCTCATAACTGAATGATTCAGAACGGGCCGTTCTGATTTCAGAACGGGCCGTTTTGGTCAGGTCTGATGTCTATAAATAGCCGACTCGGGCCCTGTTTTCAGGGCTGGAAAATATCGTCCAAGACTCTTTAGAGCTCGAATTTTTTTTCTCTCTCTCTTCCTCTCTCTTTGTATTTCTTGAGATCTGTGAGACATCTGTGTAGTGTGAAAGGTAGCCAAAAAGCTCCTCATTGATCATGATATTCGAAGATTCAACTCATTTAGTATCGTTTCTTTTCTTAACCTTTTTATTTATTTATTTATTTATTTATTTTTGAAAATAATTGTATGTACATAGTGAATATGATTTGTTGCCTTTAGGATTATTATTTATAAAGTATTTAATATACGACAAATAATAATGTTAATTGAATAACATTTTTATCTTTAACATTATTAGGTTCTGGGGGTTTAATGACTAGTCATTTGCTAGCTTAAACTCTCATGTACAATTTCCTTTTTAAGAATAAAGATATGTTGCAACCAATAACGTTAATTAAGTAACACTTCTATTTTTAACGTTATTGGAGGGATTTATTGATTAGCCAGTTGTTAACTTGAATCCTTATGTAAAATCTATTTCTTTAGATAAAAATATAAACATAATTTTACTTCATGTATACGTTATTTTTATGGTTAATGATATTAATTGAGTAACACTTCTACCCTTTAATATCATGTAAATCATAAAAATTAATAGAATAATTATTTTCATGGTTAATGATATTAATTGAGTAGCACTTCTACCCTTTAATATCATGTAAATCATAAAAGTTAATAGAATAATTATTTGTTGTCCTAAACATTAAGCATAATTTAATATCAACAAATAAAAATCAATAACATTGATTGAATAGAAATTCTATCTTTCATGTTATTGGGAGAGTTTATTGATTAGTCATTTGCTAACCCAAATCCTTATAAATTTTTAAAATAAAAAATATTACAAAAGAAACATCTCTCATATTTTAAAAAAATATATATGTATACACATTTTCAAGGAATAAAATAAATTTATGAATTTATATAATTTTACGCAATTAATTAAAGGTACTATTTTTACAGGCGTCGTAGGGCGCTAATACCTTCCTTACACGTAATTGACTTCCGAACCCAACTCTGATTTTAAAGATTATCTTTTAAAGGATTTTCCAATGTTTTTCCCTTAAAATAAAATATTGGTGGCAGCTCCATTGAAAAACAATGTCTGTGTCATCCCGTTGTGATCCTGGTTACGACAGATGGCGACTCCACTGGAGAAATTTAAGAGTCAGACCTTATTAAATTAATTGAGCAAAATTATGACTTTATAAATATTAATTTTTCCCTTTTTTATTTTATTTTTGTTTTATTTATTTATTTATTTTTGATACGCATGTTTTGTTTGGATTTAAAGCTTAAATTAGAGTTTATTCATTTTATTTTCATGTTTGTTTGTTACCCCACACACTCACTAACACTTGTACCTCACACACTCTGGGCTCTATACTCGAGCATGTGCGAGCCTAAGAAGAGAAAGTGGCTTGATGACTATTACTAGTAGCATAGGTTAATCATATTGAGAGGGTATGTTCCCTACTTGTGATTGATTCATGCGCTAGGTCCTTATTCATATGATAAGGGCAACCTGGGGACCAATAAATCTTGAGGAGTTTTTAGATCCACCCACAAAACTATGCACTAATAACTGGACTAAATGACCTTCCAAAGTAGGGTGTTAACCTTAGAAATTTCCTACTCTAGGTTTACCGTAATAAGTCACATTGTACTACCATTTTATCCCTCCTTTTATACATGTTCGTGCTAAAAAAATGATGGGGCCCACATGTGCCTTCAAGGATGGTCCTCCATCAGACCATCATTGCCAAATCACGCCGGGTGCAAGGTTAGTCACGCCAGGCAGAATTTGGTTACTGAATATTGCGCCAGGCGCAGCATAATTGCATCGGGCACATCTGTTTGAGTTTTGCGCCGGGCGTGATATTAGTGCGCCGGAGTGAGTATGTTGGTCTTGAAGTCTTCATGAAAGTTATAGCCTTGGATGTTAGCTTTCCAATGGCGTTGGAATCACCCAAAAAGGAGGTCTAGAACTCCAGATATGACTGTTTTAGTGAACAGGGGTCAAGCTGCTAGCATTAGTTATAGCTGTTGCGATTTTTAGAATTTTTAACAAAGTAGATGATGGAATTAGGACTTAATGTCTTCATAAGAGTTGTAGGAAATCTTCTTATCTTTCATATTAGATAAGTATGAGCATGATATGAGTAGTATAACTCTTAATATGCTATTTTATGTGAAGATTATGATTTCACAAAGGGTAATTTGGTTAAGTTGATAGTTAGTAATTTACATGGTTATGGAAAATTTTGTATGTAATTATGGAATATGCTATGTGTTTTTGGTTTGGAAAGCTAATAGGACTTAGAGGAGTAAGGTTATGGTATGGATTAGGAGATCTCTTCGTGAGATCAGGGTATAATCTTTGGAAAAATATGGAATTTGGGAATCCCATGGTGAGGATTCCAATATGGAACTTTTCCAAAGATTATATAATAAACCACTTCAGATGTTAGGTGGATTCTGAAGTACTTCTCTAAGTATTCTATTTGCTACCAGTATGGGGCAAGGCCGAGTCATACCGATGGATGAAGTGGCCGCGATCACCAGGGTTATGTGACGACGTAACCCAACTGTATATTTTCCATGAGTGGTTGGGTGTGTGATATGGACAGGTGACATGTTCACAAATTCAACACTTGGTTTGGATGTGTTGAGGCTAACATTTGGTTTGGATGTGTTTGCTACTTCATGGGATTATACAGTGGTGTGACTTTGGTTTGGATGTGGAATATGTATGCATTTGGTATGGATTGTATACATTGGTTATGGATTCTTTATTATCATAGAATATGTATGAATTGGCATGGATGTGTATACATTAGACTTTGGATTGGTTTATATTTGGCATGGAAATGACTTGTTATAATGTTGTCATTCCCTTAGTATGGATACATACTGCTGATGAATATCTAGTTTAATATATTTCATTATGTTGTACTATGGTTGGTTTTATACATGTTAACCCTTATATTTTCATGATGTTGACTGTGATAATCTCATTATGTGGGAGAGTAGATCAGGTGTGAGGCTTTGGGATAGTAAGGAGTCTTTTGGTAGCTACATTGAGAAGTGGCTAGGCTTAGAGCTTGACTAGCACCTAGGGTGTCTTATTTTGATGTCTTCATGACGTTGTATATTCATTATCTTTTTGGATTACTGTATAACCTTGCTGAGGATGACTCTTTTATAAAATTATGTTTTAGATGATGAAAACAATTTATACGTTATTGTATATTTACACTCTAGTGTAGCTGGCCTTTGCTCTATTTTCTTTATTATATATTATTTTATTTTAGTTGTCATATTGGTTATTAATGTGACGGCCTATAGCGGGTCGTTACACCAACTGTGTATTTTCCATGATAGGTTAGGTGTGTAACATGGGCAGGTGACATGTTCACAAACTCAACACTTGGGTTGGATGTGTTGAGGCCAACATTTGGTTTGGATGTGTTAGCTACTTCATGGGATTATACAGTGGTGTGACTTTGGTTTGGGATATGAAACATGTATGCATTGGTATGGATGTGTATACATTGGATTTTGGATTTGTTTATATTTGGCATGGAAAAGGACATGTAATAATGTTTTCATTCCCTTGGTATGGATAAATGTTGATGATGAATATCTAGTTTGATGATATTTCATTTATATTGTATTATGGTTGGTTTTATACGTGCTAACACTTATATTTCCATGATGTGGACTGTGATGATCTCACTATGTGGGGGAGCAAACCAGGTGTGAGACTTTGGGATGACAAGGAGTCTTTTGGTAACTATTTTGAGAAATGGCTATATTTAGAGCTTGACCAGCACTTAGGGTGTCTTATTTTGATGTTTTCCTGATGTTGTATCTATATTATCTTTTGGATGACTGTATAACCTTACTGGTGATACTCTCTTATAAAGTTATGTTTTATATGATGAAAACTATTTGTACGATTTAGACTATTTTCACTCTAGGATAGCTAGCATTTGCTCTCTTTTCTTTATTTTATATTATTTATTTTAGTTGTCCTATTGGTTGTTGATGTGACAAACTAAGGTGGGTCGTTACAATTAGGGTTAACCCGAATTCGATGGTAACTAGATCACAAGTCAATCTTAGATAAAATGGTAACACCATCTAGTTCATCCAGTAGCTTATTAATAGTGGGGATGGAAAACCTATCTTTAATGGTATTAGCATTAAGAGCTATATATGTAATCAACATAGAACCTCCATGTTCCACCTTTTTTTCCTCTCTCTCTCTCTCTCTCTTTTTTCCTGAATGAGCAACATAGGTGAAGAAAAATGACTTGTACTTAGACGAATGAGACTGTTTTGTAGCAATTTTGTGATGATATTGGTCTTTGTGAGTATAAAGGTATCAGTAATGCTTAATATTGATAGGGGTAGAGTTAGGCAAAAAAGTAATGTTGTGATCATAGGGTCTATTGGGTGGGAGGCCATGTGGAATGGAGAAAATAGTTTGATATTATGTGAGTAGTGATTAAATCTGTGGGTGTAGGTGAGTAATGGGATCAGGTAAAAAAAGTGGGGAGGGAGAATGAGCTATAGTGACAATTAGGAGGTGAATGGGGTCAATGGCTTCCATGAGTAAAAAATGACAAAGTTATTGGCACATAGAACTATTAACTAAGGATTGGTCACTATGAAGAGTGATGGTCACCATATGAAGACGTTGTTCTAGTCAAACTTGATAGTTTGAGAAAACCTTTTCAACTTGAAAAATCCAATCAAAAGGATCAAAACTATTAAAAGGTGATAATTGAAGTTTAGAAGTGCACATGTGGGGAAGTGCACATGTGGGGGAGTAAAAGAAGGAAGGGAGGTGATGGGACAAAAGTCTCATGAAACAATGGAGTAGTGAAGTGATGGGGTGGTTAAATGCATTAAACCATCGGGTCTCACTTGAAAACCAGGAGAGGTGGGTTGAGCCTGTTATAAAATGTTATGTTGGAATTGAGAACCCTACGTGTCGTTAGAGTTAAGCGAGGTGAATTTTTCTAAAAGAGTGATATGTTTATCGTTGATGGCAATAAAGTGGAATCCCATGGTGGATTGGAGTTACTCATTGTGATTGTCTTGTTGGAGTTGTAAAGAAAATAACCGATTGACCATGGCTGGTAGATTCTCCTCCAAATCCTTTGTGTTTGGGAGGCATGATGAAAGCATCAATGATAGGATGAACATTATCTTCAATGTTGGCTAAAATACTGTGTAAAAAGATAATTATGAAATACCACTAGAAAAATAACTTTGTTTCAAGTTAAAGGGAAACCTCAATTCATATTTAAAAACAACATAGGTATCTTAGTGTCATTATCCAATGGTAGGAAAAAGGACAAAAGTAACATAAGTGGACTCATTACAAATTAAATAAAACTATCAAGCCAATTGGACATTTTTGTAATGTGTTTGAGCTTACTTCATTCTCTAAAATCATTATTGATCTGAGTGAGCTTGTTAGTCCTCTTGCCACTAGAGCATCACTAACCACTTTGCACCATTGTTAGAGACTTTTTGGTAATAACACCATTTTCCCTTATTTTTTCCACAAGCAAGAAGTTATTGCAACAAAGGCACAAAAGTGCAAATATGATGCGACACAATGGAGACACGCGAGTTCAAATGTGTTATAACATGATAAAAGCTTGAGTATAGATCTCCCACGATGCAGTAGAGGCACACAAGTTTGAATATGTTGCAACAAAGCACAAATCTACTATAATAGAGGCGTACAAGTGCGCGTTTAGATCTAGTGCATGGTTTGATTGACTAAGTTTTAGAACACAAAAAGAACAATTAATAGGAATCTCTACATTTAGTATTGAACATCGAGAAATGAAGTCTTCAATGAGACATTCTTTTTGCATGGGAAGAGAATTAGAGGAGTAAAGTCCAAGGTGAACAACAACATGGGTACATTATTGTTGACAACTCTTTAAATGGTGGTCGATAATGAGAATTGTTGAGAAAGGAAAAAAAAACTAAATAATATTCAAGTATTTTTTTTTTGAGTAAATAAAAAAATTAAATTAAGATAAGACATAATTCTTATAAGGTCAAAACTTATCATTAGTCTCTCTAAACATTATTAGTGAGATGATTGATCACTTATCTCATTGTAACATAAATTTATATAAAAAAATTATAAAATATAAAAGAGTATGTTACTTGTGTAAAGAGTGTGTGTTAATAATTTGAACCTTAGGTTATTAAAAAAAAAAAACTATTAATTGTGTAGTGTAGGATGGAACATGATGTAGATTCACCATACTATTCGTCTAACGTCTTTAATCATATAACGGCTATCTTTGATAAATGAAGCGTTATGGTGAAGGAAAATTTACTTGGGAACAAACAATTACTTACATCCGTTGTGCTTTTTTAACTTGCGTACGCGTCTACGACAACGGACAGCCAATGCTTATGCACGTGAGAAACATTATTGTGTTTGCCAGGAATGGATCATGGCCCATTCATGGATATGGCTGTGGGCCCAAAAGCCAGCTCAGTTGATTCACCTTTCTCCACAACCACACTTAAAATTTCGAAATTTGAAAATATTAAGCCAAAACAAAAAGAGAAAAGCTTTTTTTTTTTTAAATATTTTTTTTTGAAAAAAAAAATGGCTCCTTTATAAATATCCCATTTTTTTTAGAGCTGTTACATAGTGTGTGCCTCGCTTCTATCGTCACCGACTCGGTTGCTATCAGCGAGTGAGGGGTTTCTGCAGCAACAAGGTAAGGAGACTTCAGATCTCACTTCTTTCTTGTTTTCCATTTCGATCCGAACCATGTGCTACATAATTTGTTTTCTGCTTCTGGGTTTTAATCATCTATGTTTCATGTGCTGTTGTCTATTGTTTGATGGTAGTTTTTCTAGTTAATTCATGATTTTTTTTTTGTTATGCACTTTAATTTCGGGCACATTTTTTTCCTTTTCATTTTCGTTAAAAAAAATTAGTGGGGTTTGGCTATTTTTACCCCTGGGATTAGATTTGTCAGTTTTTAATTAGTTTTGAATTGATGGGTAAGACTTGGATTGTTGAATCCTGTTGTGACATGTTTTTGTTTGTGTTTTTCATGCTTGAATCGCTTAAAAGGGGTCTTTTTAGCTTAGATTTGTTGATGGGTCTCTTGTTCTGAGAGTTAGCATCTGATTTCACTGGTTTCTCTATGCCTTTACCTGTTTTGAGTCCATGCACTTTGAGCATAGCTAGATCAGAAGGGCATGGCCCTGGAATGGTTTTGGTTTTGCTTGATCTGTGCAGAAATAAGTGTGTAAAGATGGAACTTGAAGGGATGCAATGGGATGAAATTTTGATTGCTTTGTAGGATAGAAAAACGGGTCTGAGTGCCCTTTTCATCTGGTCCTCTTTAGTACTTTATCCCCTTGAAGATGATATTTGCAGATGAAGGAAAAGGAAATTTATGTTTGGGTCAAAATAAAATGACAATGTGGTTTCAAAGAGTCCTGCAAATGTACACAAAATTTTCATGCATAAAAGATAAAATTATGAACATAGTAATATTTATTCATCTTGATTCGTCCTTCTGAGCAAGGGACATGCAAACCATTTCAATCATTTTGCCAATCCTCAAACTTTTCTTTTCCCTATTCATTTTTGAAACTGTACATTCCATTTTACATTCTGTTAAGCGTATCTCTTTGTATGCTCATAAGCTTTTATGGTTCAAGAGTCCTATGGTTGTATGAAGAAAGATGGATGCTGTATATCATTGAAGGTTTATTATATATTTTCTTTATTAATGTAGAATAATTACCTGTGTGCATTAAAAACTAATCAACTTATTTGCTACGGGCTGCATAGTCAATACTCCAATGGTTTGAATATGATGTCCACTGTTGATAGCTGTTTTTTTGTTGAAATCTGATGGTTCTTGGTTCTGTTTGCTTTGCTGGATTTGAGGCTATTATTTTGTTATTCCATGAATGTTGGCGTAAGATTTTTCGTGATAAAAAATGTGATGCTGCTATATAGGTTTAGCCACTCCAAACAAGAGAAATGGGTCGTGGGGTCAGTGCTGGCGGTGGTCAGAGTTCCTTGGGTTATCTCTTTGGCAGTGGAGAGGCTCCTAGTGCCAGCAATGTCCAAAGTGCGAACAATCAAGGTCAGCCTGCAACTGGTGCACGCACTCAAAATGCCAGTGCTCCTTCTCCACCACCAGTTGAGAAGCAAAGTCCAGCACCAATTGATAAGCAAATTCCAGCTGGAATTCCTGGGAGTCTCAAAAACAATTACCACCGTGCTGATGGCCAAAATTGTGGCAACTTTCTCACTGTACTGCTCCTGTCAACTTATTTATTATGATTATTTTAATTTTTCATTGCATTATGTAATTAGATCTTCTTGCTATTTCTTCAGTTCTGCTCTAAATATTCTTGTCTGTTTCCACATACCTTAGCCAAGGAAATTACTAGCAAGCTTCATAGTGAAGTGGATGAGGATTAGAGCCTCCTCCTCCTGCTTATCATTTCCTTATAATATTCAATAAAAAGTAATGAAGTTGCAAGGTTGGTGTTCACAAATTAAAAACAAACTTTAAAAGTAAAATAGGATTTTGAATTACAATAGTGCCACATTATGGGAGATCCTATTAGCATAGCATTCTAGTGAAAAATATTCAAAACTTTATAAAAGAAGAGTAATTATGATCTCTTGGCTCAGCTACTTAAGCATGGCTCCTTGCCTTTTTTGGTAGGAAGGAATTCCATCTCCTGTTCTTGCATATTCATAAGATTTAATATGCACGTTATGCATGCTTTCTTAATTTTCTTGTTTATCTTGTATGGATTATGAGTACTGTATGCTCTTGAAAATCAATTTATCTTATCTTAATTATTGGATTATTGGTTTTGATTGACAGATTAGCATCTCTTTCTCTCCCTCTCTAGTCCTGTTTAGCCTTTTATGTACTTTGTCCTCCCTTTTCTGTCTGCAAGTGCATGAGCTTAAATTGTGATCTCTCATTGCGCTTGATGTCACATACTGATGGAAACCATCTACTGCTGTATTTTGTAGCTTGTCATGTAGCAATTTCATATTTTATGATTTCATGCCTCATGCTTTGTTGATAATGGAAGCCTTTGTGTCTCATGTTGACCTTTAATTGAAATACAGTTCATTATTTGTGTGTTAAGTGTGAGGCTGAGTCTGGATGCAATGACAAGGCTGCTTCCTCGTGTTCTTTGTGCATAATGTCGTCTTTTATTAGTGATAAGTGAAGTCATCAGATGTTTTTGATGATACAACATAAGATTATATATATTTTTAGTCCTTGAACATTCGTCAATTTTTGTTTAGTCCTTGAACATTTGTTTTTACTAATTTTAATTTTTGAACTTTTGCTAATTTTGGCTTTTTAGTCCTTCAATTTTTCCTCCCATTAACATTTTGATTGATCCCTTATGTAAAAAGCTTTTGTTCGCAGAAAAAATTTTCAGGGACTGAATCCAAATAAAATTTGTTCAAGGCTAAAATAAAAAATTAACAAAAGTTCATGGAAAAGGATCTTGGGAGATAGTGTTTTACAATAGATAGTGTTAGGAATGAAGATTGAACTTGTTAAGTTCATTGTTCTTGGTAATATAAGCTTTTGTTATATATATTGAGGAATTGTTATTAATCATGGTTTTCTTTTGGGTGCAGGATCGGCCATCTACCAAGGTTCATGCTGCCCCAGGTGGTGGATCTTCCTTGGGTTACCTCTTTGGTGGTCCACCAGGGAACTAATTCATCAATGTGATTCAAATCTACCATGTGATGTATCATGTGTAAAATAGATAGTGTTGCCTTGTGTTTTAGACCAGTGCACTTGCTTGTTGTGCAATTGAACCTCTTGACAGTGCTGGTGTGGCTTGATGGCCCAAACTAAGCTGATTCATAGGTCTGTTATTCTGTTCTTTGTGTGGGTTTCGGTTAATGAAATTTACTGTTGGTATGAGCTAAAGTGGCTCATAATTATTCTCCTATCTTTGTTATTGTGTTCATTTCATGATGCTCGAGTTTTTTGATAATGACTCTGGGGATCATATATATCATTGCATGTGATCATGGAATTGTTAAGTAAAGCAGCAATGAGGAAAAGTTCGTTTTCTTTAATCCTAGCATGTATGAGTGTTTGTTTTACTTTATCTCATTTTTCAATGCACTTTCTATTCATGTTTCTATGGTCATTAGAGTTAAACTGAATTGAACGGGATTTCAAACGCACCCTGAATCGAAGCAAAGACCATAACATGAACTTGGCACTTGGTGGTTAAGTTAGTATGTTGGTTCTGATTCCTTGTTTTAAATCGTGTACAATCTTTTTAGATTTTGTTCTAATCTTGATTGAAATCTTAATCCGTTGTTTTAAAGTTGATTGCAGAAGGCACCTGTTTTTAATATAATATATTATTAATGTTTCTAATTTGCCTTCCCTTGCATGTTTGTTGTAGTTGTTTCTTGAGGTAATGTTTGACATGTGTTGGAATAATACAGAATATGTGATTTCCGTATTATGCATATAATAGATAGAATAATCAAAATGAGTTTTAAAATTATGTGTTTTGGTTTTATTAAAACTAGTAAGTGTTTACAGGCGAATGTTTTGTTTTGTTTACGCTAAGAATTTTCCAAGAAGAAAAATAGATCACATTTTGAAAGTGTATCTGTTTTCATCGGTAGGATTGGTATTATTGACAATAAGTTCAAATTTAGGTTCAAAGTTAGAACCGCATATTTAATTTCCTCTCGTTTAACAAAAGTATTTTTATCATATTTTTCTTTTTCTTGTGAAGTTTTGCAAGTATTTTTATTTATTTATTGAAATTACAACATCACGATTTAAATTTAAAGTTATGTGCATGCAACTTTATTCTCGATCTTAGGAGATTTTTCACTTTAAAATATTTGATTTTTTTTAAAATTACTTCATTTAAATTGATTATCTAAACACAAGTGTTTTAAATTAACACTGAAGGTATTTTAATTTTGTAATCAAGTTCTTTCTGTAATAGTTTCAAAATTTTATTTAGAATTTTTTTTTGTTTTGAGATATTTAAATCGCTTATTTTTTACTGAAGTTGTTATTTTGAGCATTATTTTAGTTTATATTATTATTATTATATGGATCACTTGTTGACTTTTTTTTTTCTTTCGTTTCCTTTCAAATTTAAACATTGAATTTAGTAATTTAGAAGATGAAATAACAGAAGTTTCAAAGAAGATAATAAATGCTTAAAATTTAGTTTCATCTTATAAAGTTACAAACTTAAAATAAAGTGTTCAAATTAGTTGCCTCTGTACATGCAGACTTGCTGAATGAGCTTAACACATTGATGTACCTCAAACATATTACAGTATTATTAAAGAATTTTGATACAAACATTAATTAACAGATGATATATGCTGAGGTTCACGAGGCATAGCTCTTATAAATCAAGATAGTAAAATTGGATTTTTTAATTGATTTAAAACTTTTTAAACACAATCAATACCTATCCAAACCCTTTTTACATGTAGGTATTTACCCAAATATCACAATAATTCATTATTTAGAAAACTTGTAATGATTGGTCATCAACTAGTTCATATACTCTTCTAAATATTCATACAAATACTTCAGTGATATGAAAAATTTAAAAACCTTGTTTTGAGTTCTTAAAAATTTAATAAGTTTAATTTATATATATATATATATATATATATATATATATAATTAGAGGAGGGCATGTAACCAAAAAAATTAGATGTTTTTTTTTTTATAAATTTGTTTCCCCTTCCTCCTTACCTCTCTCCACTTTCTCTTCATTTTCTCTCTTTCCTCTTTTTCCCTACTCCTATTTCTTCCTACTCCATATCCTTGCTTCTTATTTTTTCAGAAGTAGTCTATTTAAAATTAAAAGAAATAAAGAAATTCAATCAACTTTTACTTTATATAAAAAAATTTATTTTAAAATAGTTTTTAAGCTAACAAAAAAAAAATGAGCCAAAATGTCCTGGAGTTGATGTAACCAAATATCTTATACTCATGGTTCGAGACATTAGTTGATCCATGGCCTTTTGAAAGGACTTTTGAGATGCCACAAAGGCACAAACCATTTTTAAATAGGCAAGATCAACCTTGTCTAATTTTTTTTCTTGTCAATATGGTAAAATGGACCACTAAAAAACATTTGCATTGCCTTTTTCAGTGCTTTAAGGTCATTCCAATGGTGTAACCTTATTGTAATTGTTTAACTCAGTTTGGTGTCCCTACAATGTTACATGGGTTTTAAAAATTCTAACAAGTTTTCTTTTCAATCATGCAACTTTTAAGAAGTTGAAATAGATTTCTCAATTGACTTCACATCTTTATACCTTTTCATTTACATTTATTTATATTTCAATTTACAATAAAAAAAAAAACTCTTCTTAATGAAAATGCATTAAAAAGTACTTCCTTTTTAAACTCATAAAAACAAAAATACATAAATTCACACATATTAAGGAAATTAGTTAAGTTCAATTAATTATATTGATTTCATGTGAAAACTAAACTTTACTTTCTAAACTACCCTTAATAATATTCATTAAAAATAGTAATCACATTTAATTTAAGGCTATTTTTTTAATGATAGCATTAGAAATGGTCAAATTAGTTAGAATTTGCTTATATCAAATAAAAAAAAAATTAAGTAATTTTTTGCTTATATATATATATATATATGAGTAAAAAGAGAGTATAGTACTTTTAAGAGTCTGTTCTTTTTAACTGGAATGTTGCATTGAAATGTTTGTTCTTTTGATATCCGTAATAATAGAACGTTCATAGGAACTCCGAAATGTTGCTGATTTGAGAAACGGTGCTCCATGAGGACAGACTTCACTGAAGCACCTAGTAGCTATTAGCTAAGGCAAATGGCAACACCAAATAGGGCATATTAGTACTCCAAATAAGTCAAGTAAATATTAATTATTGGTTTCTGTAAATGAAGAATAGTAATAACAACTACTTTAATGAAAGTGAAATGGTGAGTAGAGCGAGCATGTTGTAGAGGTTGTGTTATCGAAATGTACCCAAGTTCAAACGACTAATGGGTTCTGAATAAAGGTTGTAATTTGCAAATTGCAAAGCCATGAAGACAAGACAACCTTCTCCAGATTGCAAGAGAATAATCGAGCTGTTTTTTATTTTGAAGATTATTTTTTTAATAAATTATGGTGACAGTTTGAGGTTTTGCAAAATTATACATGAATCCATTTTTTTTTATCCCTACACTAAACCCCTTCAATTGTTTCAAAAACATGACATTGCCACTCCTTAACCATTACATTTGCCCTCCTTAATTGTTCGAAAAACAGTGCATTGAGTCTCCTATGAGGGAGGTTGCTCTAAACATTAAAAAAAAAAGTTGTGTAGAATTTCATGAAAAGTACTAGTGTGATTTACTCTTTTTCTGCCAAGAACTTGAGCCTTTTTTTAGCTGACTAGCTGTTCATACATAGAAATCAAATTCTGATCCTTAGCCATTGCCTTTTAATTCAGAAGGACTACACTTTCATACTTCATATATTTGTAAAGTAGCATGCCTAAAGCACACCTACACCTTGATTTAGAAGAAATTTAGCAGTGTACTTGTCTTCCACGAAGTAGCAAAATATTCAACTTACAGCCATTGTTTTTGTGAACACATCCCACTCCTCCAAATCAAGATAGAATAGGAAAAGGTGGGTGGGCTAGTTGGGGAGGCAAAAGGACGTGTTATGGTCCAAACAATGACAATTTACAGTGCCTTAAGTCAAATGAAAAACAAAGTCAAGTACCCATGTAACTTACCACCCATAATAAATATTCAGTAAAAGAAGCATGTAAATATAACAGCTAAACAGAAATCTCATAAAGTGCTGATTTCTTTCATGGTTTAAATTATTTTTTCCTCTCTCATTCATACTGTTGGTTTTGGGTATATCAAACAATGTGGCTTAGTCTGAATTAACTATTTTGTGGAGAAAAAAAAAATAAAAACAGTAGTGCTTTTGGCATCAAGAAAGTATGCTTGGAAAGGTTATTTCAGTTTTCAGGAAGCAAAAAAAAAAACAATTTTGCAGGGGCTTTCTAAAAGTGCTTCTTTATTGTGAAGAAATTACTATTTTTGTATGAAAATAAGGTTTTCATACCTAAAATAAGCACAATGCTCTTGACTGTAGAGTGTCTATCTCCTAACAAAAGACTGTTGTTTGGCATAGCTGAGTAATTGTCAAAATTTGGGTAAAGAATAGGTAACTCAGAACATGGCTAATTCAATTATCTCCTGGTACAAACATGATTGAGCTTTCACCCCATCAATCCTCAAATCCCTATTAACATAAGTGATTTTCCACTAAGCCATCAGCATTGCTAAGAACTTGATCCAAATTTTCTCATTAGTTCTATATTTTCAGCAATTGTTGACCCAGGAGTTCCAACAAAACCAAGAGATGCACGGCTGCATACAGCCTGCTCAACATAAAGAAGTAGATCTGGTAATCTCTGATTGGAACAATATTTTTTACCAATTGTATTTGAATTTGAAATGAACCGCTGTCCATGACCTGCTGCCATGAGTTTTACGGCTGCTTGCTTAACCATCTCATCATACTCTTTTAAAAAATATACCTTATAGTTATGCTTGTCACGTGTTAAATCGCCTAAATAAGTATCAGTCCAATTATCTTCAGGAAGATCAGTCATTATGAAAATATGTATGGGTAGCGGGCCTTCTCTCTTCAAAGATTCTATTTTTTGCTTTAATCCATGAAATGTAGCCTTTTGATGATTCTTAAACTGCCCATCCAACAGTCTAAGTTGTGCACAAAGAAATGGAGCCTTTATGGTTTCTTTAGCAAACTCCTTTCCTGCAATCATAATCTCTGGTACAAATGGAAGAAGTTTAGTCTTCTCCATCAAAGATAGAAACCTCTGGTCCTGATGAGATTCATGAATATCAATATATAGTTCAGAACCTTTGTATGGTGCAGAGAAAAGGCTTCCAAATGCCAGCAGTGACGCTGGTTCAACCTCAGAACCAGGTCCAAGAGTCTTAAAGACATCTTTCCGTCTCCTAACATATGATATTTTCTTTTTCTGCTTCAGCTGTTCATCGGGTTGGAATGAATCTAACATGCCATCTTCATGGCCATCGTCATGGTAGGTCCATACTGTAGTTCTGCAATCTTTATTGATAGCATATGTACACTTATCAATACTACCATGGAGCCCAGCTAGCAGAGATCCACATTCCTTTAGGCTTTTAGAAACAGAGGACTGCAACTTTGCATCTGATATGCAAGCCAAATCTAAGCTGATGCCACACCATATTGACACAAAATCCCTAAGGTCAATCACTCGAACAAGAGAGGAAGAAACTAAGGATGAGATATCTATAATTTCAGCAATGGAGATATACCTGTGAGAAAAATAAACAAATGAATTAATACAGTTAACCAAGTGAAATGCAGTTTCAAATTTAAATTTCAATGATCCAGAAACCGCGGAAAAAAAAGAAAGGTAGTCATACCCTTAATTTTACTTCAAAGTACAGCTGCCATTATTATGATATAAAAGGAAAATTTATCAATTATATATGAATAAAGAAACAACAGTTAGAATACAATAAATATATTGAAAGATTTTTGCAATGTGGAAATCATGGAATGGAATTGAAAAGAGCAAGTAAGGTGATCAGTATCTGATTGTCATGAAAAATAGCCAAGAACTTTGCTCCAGTAAGCTAAATGAATTATTACGGTTACTAATCATTTATTAAGACTGGAGAGAAAATAACAAACTTATTTTCTCGTTTCTTTTTCATTTAAAAGGAAACTTAAACAAAATCAATTTTTTATAGACCTAGAAATCTAGTCAATCTCATCTTGCTCATACATGTATACAACCAAATCATTCCAGCCTTCTTCACCAGCCATTTCAACACAAAAAGTCAAAATTGACAATGAGTGACAAAACTAGCTAACCTTCCACTCCGAACAAGCTTGATCATGTGATCCCAAACGGAGATCCGAATGTCCTTTGGATCCACAACCCGAAACTTCGGACAGCTGCCTAGGGCAACAGCATGGTGATCCAGAATAGGAGGAACAACCAAAGTTCGATTCAGTATCCCCGCCATTAGAACTGCATTCTTGAACTCCGAAAGCTGGTTGCTGAACCCACTGTGAGGTGCATACCACATGAATTTCTCCCCTAAGGCAAGGGCTTGAGTGGAGCATTGAGGGATATGTGATGATGTTGAAGTCTTGGACAATCCAAGGAACTGGGAATCAGGTTTCACATAGTAATGATACAAAAACAAGAATGAGAGGAGGATGACAAGGACAGACACAGGAATGAATGGGAATCTGTAAAGGGGTTTTCTTTTAGAAAACATTCTGGTTGGTGTTGTGTTGGGATTCAAAGTGTTCACGGCTGTGCACTTGTGATGCACATTGATAAATTCTCCACATTCAAGTAATTTGGAGGGAACAATTGAGCATAATCATAGTCTGAATCTTTCCCACTCCTGAAACAAATCCCAAATATATATTTAAAAAAAAAAAAAAACAAAAAGAGCCGGTAAGCAACAATACCTAAGACAAGATCAAATTTTGAAACATAAACTGATTTTCTCACTAATAACTAAACTACCCAGAATTCTATTTAATGTCTAATTTTGTTTTCCTAAGTGAAATAATATGTTGTTTTTAGAGAAACTAGAACAAAAGTAACGAGGTTTTTAGAGACAGGGAAACTCACCTGCAAAAAATTGGGTTTCCGAGAAAGGAATGGTTTGGGGAGATTGTGTGAAGGGTGACAATGACTCAAAACTCAAATTGAGATATGGGTTAAAGGTGGTGAGATCGGATTCAGAAGAACGAGGAACGGAACAGAGCCACTTTCCTTAGACCCTCTTCTCTATTAAGCCCTTTGTTATGTGCACCCCAAATTCCTCATCAAATTACTTTTCTATTCATAATAATTACTCTTGACTATTTACTTTAAGTTTATTGAATTTTAGAATAATTATTTTTTTAGGGGTGGAATAATTATTTCAAAAAATTATATTTACAATAGTTTCTCGTTATATGTTAAAAAAAGTTATATTTTTTAGCTTAAATAGTATTTTAGTCCCTTATAATAATTGTTTGTTTTAATTTAGTCTCACTTTTATTTTTAGTCTCAATTTGGTCTTTAATAAATTAATTGGTTGCAATGTCGGACTTCCGTTCAAATTATTTGGACGAAGTTAACTGTTGGTCACGTGGATGTCACGTGGAAGCTACGTAGATGCCACGTGGAAGCTACGTACATGCCACATGGACGTCAAATTTTGTCATGCATCTAGAACCAGAATGGCCCGTTCTGAAACCTGAATGGTCTGTTCCAGTTGCACTCATGGTGTGTAAATTTTGCATCTGGAACGACCCGTTCCAGAAGCATTATTTAATACCAACATGTGCAGTAGAACGGGCCGTTCTGAGACCAGAACGGGCCGTTCTGGCATCTAAAACGGACTGTTCTGGATTCAGAACGGGCCGTTCCAGAACGTCAACCAACATAGTGCACTAGTGTGGTTCAAAAATCGAAAGGAAATTATTTACACATACACAATTTTTTTATCTAAAAAATAATATATTTTAAAAAATAAAATTATATTCTAATATATATATATATGTATATATATATATATTTAAATTATCGTATGTATAAAATATAAATTTTGAGGAATTATTCATTTATGTGATATTTGTCAAATTTTTGTACTTTCTATTTATTATTTATGTTGATAAAAAAAAATTAAAATTGTAAAAAGGCTTAAATATGTTTTTAGTCCCTCAAATTTAAGATAAATTTATTTTTGGTCCCTCAAATTTAAAACTATTATTTTTAATCCCTGTAGTTTTTAAAAATCTTGTTTTAGTCCCTTAGGTCACCAATAACATATTTGAAAGTGACTCATTAAGATAGTTATGCAATATCAACCAGATTTAATGTGATATTTTCACTAATAGGGACACCAATAGGTAGATTTTATGCAATAATGTTTGATAAATTTCTTAACAAAATTTGAATATAAGGACTAAATTAAGATTTTTTGAAATTACAAGGACTAAAAACAACAATTTTAAATTTGAGGGATCAAAAATAGATTTATCCTAAATTTGAGGGACTAAAAACATATTTAAGCCTTGTAAAAATTTATATCACATATTAAAAACATCTTTATATGATAAATAAATTAAACTTAATTTTTATAAGATTTAACATATTTATTTATATGTTTTTATTAGTGTTAAATTATTATTAAGTAAGTTTTTAAGATTGTTATGTAACCAAATATTTTAAAAAATGTCTATGACAGATAAATATATAATATTTATAACATGTATTTTTAACAAAAATTAGGTTTAAATCTGTTAAATTATAATATAACATAATCTGACCTAGTTTATTTTCATCCTTAATCATAATTGTAGATATAAAAACTTGTAAAAAATAACTATAATATATATTTATGCTTAAAAAATTATATATAAAATTTTTAATATTACAAATATATGAATAAGTATTATCATCACAATTTAAAATTTATGGATATAATCATCAACTGGACGTGTGACATTCTGGAACCAGAACGGCCCGTTCTGAAACTGGAACGACCCGTTCTGGTTTCACTCCTGGTGTGTTAATTTTGCATCCAAAACGGACCGTTCTGGATGCAAAATTAACGCACGAAGAGTGAAACTAGAACGGGCCGTTCCAGTTTCAGAACAGGCCGTTCTGGTTCTAGATGCATGACAAAAATTTGACATCCATGTGGCATCTACGTAGCATCCACGTGGCCAATAGTTAACTCCGTCTAAATAATTTGGACGAAAGTCCGACACTGCAACCAATTAATTTATTAGGAACCAAATTGAGACAAAAAATAAAAGTGGGACTACATTGAAACAAACAATTATTATAAAGGACTAAAATAGGTTTTTAGCATATATTTTTTAAGTAACACAAAAAATTACATCAGAAATAGATAAAAATTAAACTCTTTTTAACATAAAAAAAATTAAGTTATAATTTTTTTTTGTAAAAATAAGAAAGATTATAAAGATGGTCATGAGGATTGAATCTGGGTCTTCATGCTTTTAACTACCCCAAATCTTCCCCACCGAACCACTAGACTAACCCTAGTGGTTAAATTAAGTTATAACTTAAAATAGAAGTTTTAAATTGAATAATTTGACATTTTGTTTTTGATATAATTTAAAATTTTCTATATTAAATAATTATAATTTTATTTATGTATTTAATGATCGTAACTATCGATGTCAATAATTTATTATTGGTTATTTTTTTTAAAAGAGAGCATTTTAGTTTTAATTAAATTATATAGAAATATGTTGATTTATAAAACTTTAAGAATATTTTTATTCTTTAAAAAATATATTGTTTTTAAGAATAATATTACCTATTATTCTTTTTTAACGCAAAAGTGAAAAAGGTTGGAGTTTTGGTTGCTCACACTCACACTCACACTCACACCCTCTGCTTCTTCTACCGTGCCGCGCGAGCCAGCCAAGGTTTGGAGCATCTTAGTTGCAGAAACCATGACGACTGTGGTGCCAACCTCCGAAGAAGACGCCGCGCTCTCCGTCGTTCGATTCACCTCTGAACTCGCCTGGGCCGATGCCGGTCCTGAGGTATTTTCCTGCCTCTTCCCCCAAACCCTTCTTCGCCTTTTCCCTTCGTTTCAATTGTGAACGCTTCGGTTCTTTTACCTTTTTCCGCTATGAGTTTTTTGCTTCTGATTGCGGAGAACGGTTCATCCACAATGCGTTGTGTATCTGCTAAGCTGAAACGCTTGTGTAACGTTAAAATTGAATCTGAGTGTGTGAAACTTGGTGACTTTAGTTTGTTTATTCAATGTTTGGTGTGCTGTGAGAACTAGTTTTGTATTATCATTTTATGTTCTAGAAGTTTCCGGGATCCACGTCTATGTTCAGACGATGAAAGGGAGGGAATGATAAGGAAGGACTAGCTGTGAAATGATTTTATAGTAGGAGGTATTGATGTGACACCATTGAGGAAAAGATGACAGAAAGTCTGTTAAGGTAGTTTGGATACGTGCAAAAGAAAGTCACTTGGAAGCCACATTTGGGGGAGTAGATTGCATGTTTACTCCTTTGAAAAAGGGGTGAGGGAGACCAAAAAGGGCATTGGAGGAAGATGTTAAGAGTGAGCTTATGCTAAATAATATCTCTAAAGATTTGGTTGGTCTTTAACTGAGTTAAATGGGGTCGTGTGATCCATGTAGTCAACCTCAACTAATGAGATGAGACTTTTGTTCTTATTTTTCTTTTCTATTTTTGTGTATTTTTAAGGGTTTACAGGTGCTACATTGTTTTCTTCTATTTATGCTCTGTACACTCATGCTTCTTGTTATATGTGAGCATGATGCTGCATTCTTGTTTTAATTCGGTGCTAGTATTATTCGTGAATTTAGTGCTTCCCATATTGGCTTGTCAGGTTGCTGAGCCACAGGTTAGTAGGCTGTGCATGGAGGCTGAAGAGTTCATTGTTATGGGAAAGTGGTTGGAGCTAGCATCATTGATGATTACTTCTGCTGAATTGATTTTCTCAAAGGTTTCTGAAAAAGGTAGAGTGCTCCTTTTTGCTTGATATTGATATATACTGTTTCTTGTGTTGTATTCCTCTTGCATTTTGGCCTACTTCCAATTTCATTGATGAAAACATGAATCCCATGTGGCATGTATGTGTTGTGCAATCACCTAAGCTGGATCCTTTTCCAAATCTGTTACTTTGATTGGTCATGGTATTGTTGATATGTTATGTTTCATGATCATGTTTCATTTCTCATTTTCTTGTTTAGAATCCAATTTGTTGGTGCATAGAGAAATGCTAAGGGTGATAGGATGTGCCATTAATGTTACAAGCTGAATGTGTTTTAACAAACTCTGTTATTTCTTATACCAGATATAGAGTCCATCTTCACTATCATCTGCAATCTTGTTACAAAGATCGAAAATCCTGATGAAGTGATGGAGATTGTAAAAGTTATAACTTCAAAATTAGTTCAGCAGCCAAATGAAAAGCCTGCCACACGATTGAAGATGTAATATCACATTCTACTTGGTTAAAAAATCTTTGTAATGCATGCTATTGTTACCATTTATATTATTATTATTTAAATACCTTATTTTCTTTACAGTTTGATCAATCTGTACAATCTTTTGGAGACACCATATTGCCAGTTTTATGTCTACATGAAGGTATTGAATTTAGCTGTTGATGGGAAAGTCACTGAATACATTATACCTTCATTCAAAAAGATAGATAGCTTCTTGAAAGACTGGAAAATTGGGATACCTGAACAGAGAGAGCTCTTTCTCACTATCTCTAATATTTTGAAGGAAAATAAAAGGTATAGCAGAAGTGAATTCCTTTTAACGTCAATTTTATGTATGTTTTCTTTATCTCTCTTGGAAGTGGGAGTAATACTTAAGTTTCTTACCATCAGTTCTTCCCTTCCTTGAGATGGCTATCTTCTATCCATCTTTAAATCTCCATTTTTTAATACAAATACTTTGTATTTCATCTCATTTTATCTCAGCATGTCAAAGGATGCTTTTAAGTTCCTGACCAATTATCTGGCAACTTTTTCGGGAGAAGATTCACACGCTTTGAATGAAGCCAAGGAGGAGGCTGCGCGTGCAATTGTGGAATTTGTGAGGGCACCTGACATATTTGAGGTACCTCTTTTGTTTCTATTTGAAAGATTGTATGATCTTACTGTTTCAGCTTCCTACATTGTTCAATTATTTTTAGGAGTTACCATTGCCAATAGTAATATCCTCACTTGTTTTTTCAATTGCTTCCTTTGCTTTGAGGGTGCTTAACTTTCTGGTTTTTTTGTGTGGTGTGTGTCTATAATTAGATATAGAAGTATGAAACATTCATGGTAATTTATTGCTTAGTACTAAAACCAATAAGGTGACAAGGATGCTTTATCGTAGGCCTTTTTTATTCTATTATTTACTCATCATTATTAAATATACTTTTAGATATCTATCTCTGCTATTTTTAATACTATTTTTGGCCTAGATTTCTGTAAGTTCTGGTAGAGCATTCACTAAGTTGATTGTCATGTTGTAGTGTGATTTACTAGACTTGCCTGCTGTTGGGCAACTGGAGAAGGATGCCAAATATGCTTTGTTATATCAGCTTCTTAAGATATTTCTTACCCAGCGGCTGGACGCTTACTTAGACCATCAGGCTGCGAATTCTACCTTGTTGAAAAGCTATGGTAAACATTGTTCATAAATGATTATCATTTATCTGTAGTTTCATATGCAGGGTTCTCTTCTACTTTGTCACTATCAAAATGTTTTAATGTTATGACGTGTTTAGGCCTTGTGCATGAAGAATGCATTGCCAAAATGAGGCTGATGTCATTGGTGGATCTTAGCTCTGATGGATCTGGCCAAATTCCATATGAACTTATCAGGGACACACTTCAGGTAAATTTTCATTTGATTTCTAAGTCTGTATTTGTGTTCTTCCTAGCATAATTGAAATGTTTCATCATCCCCTTTCAGATCAATGATGATGAAGTGGAATTATGGGTGGTTAGAGCAATAACTTCCAAGTTAATTGACTGTAAGATGGACCAAATGAATCAAGTAGTAGTTGTTAGGTATGTTCTACCTCAATTTCTTGTCTCTCTCTGCACCCTACTAGCTTACGTTGGACATTTATTTTTGTTCAGCATCATAGATCCCCCCAAGTTGAAAATTCATTTAGTTGTTCTACATGATTAATGCAAGTGTTAAATGTGCAGTCATCCTACTGAGCGTGTGTTTGGTCAGCACCAATGGCAAGCATTGAGAACAAAGCTAGTGACCTGGAGGGTAAAGAATTTCTTGCTGTAATTTTCAGAATTATAATTAGATATGTTATAATGCATACAAATGATGTCTATGCCATTCCTATGTTTATACGGCCATTCACATAATATTAGTATGATAATTGAATCCATACATTTAAATTGAAAGGAAAAGAACCAGGAAGTTAATTTCTGCTAATCAAATTTCAATTAATAATTACCTTGAATTTATGACCTGTAATATCATGACCAATATCTGAATTTGAGATTTCAAAAGCCTGCCAATTTGAATTATGCTGCATATTGAAAAGTTTATGATTGTTTTATAAATAAAAATTATCCCTAAAGGTGTTTTCTATACCACAAGTAAACATCTGTTGGATGATGCACTATTGGTGGTGCATACAATTTTACCTATTATTTCATAAGTGATTTTTTTTTCTCTGGAGAATGTTTGCTTCTGCTTATCTAACTTTTTACAAAAGATCGTTATTATGTGGTTTGTTCTAGATGATGGTTATGTGCTTAATAACATTTTGATTGTTGAGTAATTAGATGCAATGTCATTGCTTCAATACGAGTAACAGGTTTTTGATTGGCTATCATGTTTGATTACTTGTTTCCTATTTCCAGGGAAATATTACAAATGTTATCAGTACCATTCAGGCCAACAAAACGGAGGATGGTTCTCAGGCAGCCCAAAGTTTGGTAGTTCGATGAGGACGTTTTTAACTGAAGCAATTGTCTGAAGGTCTGAAGTATTTAGATTTTATCCAGGTGGAATTTTTTTAATCTTAAACAGGAAAATATTGTAATTTTTGTTACAAATTTTCCATTTATTTTAGGTTGTAGGTGACTCTAATTGTACTACCCAACTTTGACATAGAAGCCGTTTTGATTGAAGTTTTTTGCCTTTTCCATTTATATGTTTTGTTGACCAGTCCCACGTTTGCATTTGAGTATATTATACCTGTGGATTGTGGTTCTAAGAATCAATAAACAGCTATTTAAATTTTAGTGACTGAAGAAATCGTGCACTTAGTACTCGGTCATAGTGAGGCCAGGTAGACATGGAGCCTCCGCTTTGTATTCTCGTCAATTTAAGTTTAAAATACCATGCTGCTGAATCTGGAAAATCAGTGCACAACAATTTTTAATAATATAGCAGTAGCTCAGACTTATAACGGCTTCCCAATTTATGTATTAAAAAGAAATGTCAACAAAACTATAATACTTTTGCTAATACTCTCTCTACCATTGATTGGAAATTACAGATTTTGTTAGGTCCTATCAGTACATTAGGAGTTAGATATGGCTCTTCCTTTGATATGTACAAGTCTCCTTAGTTCCATTATGCGAGATATTTAATGTCTCCCATGCGACTTTTCAAGTCTTAGTTTTTATGTTACTTTTCAAGTCTTAGTTATATGTTACTATCTCCTATCAACCATATACCCAATTTGATCTAAATTCACCTCATATCTTGCCTAAAAAGAAAATCATATTTAAGGAAAAATATAGAGCGACCATCATAACATACAGTAAAAAGGAATGTACACTTATCAAACAAGAATGAGAGTCACTCTAATTAGTTTCATGACAATATTGTTGCAATGGGCCACTGTATTTTTTATGTGGTGGGGATTAATGTGAAATCATTGTTTATAATCATCAATGCGCGTGCTTGACCTACCACTCATAGTCGTTTTTTTATTATTGTTTTTTATTTTTTATTTTTTTTATGAACATGGTTTACATAATATCTTCAAAATGACAAATAGAAATTAATATATACTCATGAAGCGTGACTTCTGATGATCAAAATTATTTTAACTTTGAGGAGAATCAATCTTAATAATACTAGATCAACTTCCTATATCTCAGACATATCTTATAATTATTGGATTACTCAACTCTTTAATGACATTGTTAACAATATGATCATTGTAACCAAGTCATCTTAAATCATAATTTTTAATATTTGATACGATCGATAATCACACCTATAGTTATTGTCTTTAATAAAATTTTCATTCAATTATTATGCTAATATTCTTTAATTGTTTTCAGATAGAAGATTAATACGTTTAATCAATAGTTTTACAATATTAAAATTAGATTCCTAAAGTATTGTTAATATTATTGCTTAAATACCACTGAGAACATAAATCAATTGCTAGAGGGTGATTTTGATTAAACAAGTAATATTAAACTTTAATCCTAATACAGACGAGGCGCAATAATACAATATAAGCATGAACCGAAACCATTAACTATTACACAACTTCAAATTATGACAATCTCAATCTAATAAAAAAAAGAAAAAAAATGTTATTTAAATACAAACTAAAATGTGTAAGTTTGATGTTTTTACGATAGTATATTGTAAAAGAAACACATGAAGATAAAAAAGCTGAGATTCCATATGACAATCTTATAAAGATTAAACCATGGTCTTAGCAATCCCTGTTGTAATAACCACAACGGTTGTTAGGGCCACCTCCATTTTTTGATGGTAAACAGCTACGATAACTTGCGCCTGATGGACAATTAACAGCTATCTTGTTTCGATTGGCTATGTTTCCAATCCCAGATTGACTGACATCATAAAGTATATTATCCACATGGGAACCAAATGAGAACTCTGATTCCAAGTCATTGCCTATGAGGCAGTTCTCTGTGCCTATGAGGTAGTAGTGGATCAGAATGATCAGCAACACAAAGGAGAGACCCTTCTTCATTTTGTCTTGGAAATTGTTTTCTGAGGAAGAAAGGCTATGGTTCACTAGTTAAGCTTAGAAGATTCTTTGTTGCTGTGTGCTCAACTGTGAGAGAAGCATCAATCAGTTCAGCCTTAATAATAATATCTTGGGTTGAGGGATTGGATTGGTTTTGGAGATATTTAGATCCAACCCAATTAATGATAATGATTTGATTACTTTTCTTCAAAAACTAAAATAAAATTGACCACCCAAATTGAACCAAGCAAGTCAAGTTCAGCACAAGCACAGGTCATTGGTCAACTAATAAAATAATAAAAAAATAAAAAAATAAAAAGCAAGTAATCATCTGTGTTCATTTGATAAGATTTGAAGCCAGGTTTCTCCCGACATGTGCCCAGATCAACATGTCTACGGGTCTTCAAAAGTACTTTTATGAGAAAAGAATACCAAGAAAAAAATAAAATAATTTTTTTGATAAGTCAAAATTATTTTTTTTGCACAAATTAATTTATATAATTAAAATATATATATATATATATAAATTAGCTTTAATTTAATTAATGGATAAATTTTTTTCATAAGTATTTCTAGAAAAATTTACTATACCAACTTACAATAGGATAGTGCTCACTTAACCTATGTAAATCGGTGTAGACATTTCCTACTCTCATTCCAATCTATTTTTTTTAGGACCATTGCTGAACTCGTATCATGTATTCCTGGGACAATAATTCTTTGAAAAGGAGTAGGAAAGGTGAACTCAAGGATGGTCTCTTCCTCCACATTTCATATTTGTGTTTTTGAAACACAGTAATTCTGTCTGTAATCAAATTTCTCCTCATACTTGGCTTTCAAGACTTGGACATTTGCTATATATAAATGTTTTGATATAACTGAATAGTAAATATAATTTTGCTCGAATATTTTGTGCAATATTTCAAAAAATTAATATGTTTATTTTATTATAGTTTAGAAAAATTATTTTAAATTAATTTTGTTTTATTAAAAAAATATTTGAATTAATTTAGTCTTGTTGACTTAATCTTTTAGACAAGTCTTATCTTATCTTTTTAACATAATCTTTTAAAGTAGTTTATCTTCTTAACCTGATGATTTTGTCTTAAGTGATTTTGAGAAATTATACTCCTTATTATAAATATAACTTTCAAATAGTTTTGAGAGTGTCCTCCACACATTTCTTATTTATCTTTTTATCATTCTTGGATTATTCTCATTTTTTTCATTAAAAAAAAACTTACAAATTTTATTACTTTAATTATTATTAAGAAGAACTTGTTATATTTTAAGGAACTTGTGCATAATGCAGATAAATTCTTAAGAATAATGCTACCACACATATCAAGTTATTAATGTTTGTGATTATACAAATTTCATATTAAAAAATGGATTGTATTTCGTAACTGATTGTGAAAATGAATGATAATTCATGTCACTTAAATATGTTCCTTTAGCTAAACACCATTTATTATCTTTCATTCTTCAGAATCATTTTTCTACTAACAAAGATGATCAATAACTGCTTTGTTTGAGACTCAATTTGTTGTTTCCATTAAAGTCTTTGGATCTGATAATGCTAAAGAACTAGCAATAACATATTTCCTTGCAATTAATTAAGAGGGCTTTTCATCAGTTCTTAGTGTTGAATGACCACAGCCAAATTCAATCACCAACAGAATTCCCTCTCCCATTTATTAAATATATTAAGCAATACAATAAAAAATATTAAACGTACTTTTGTTTTAATTCTAGTTCTTACAATCTATATTAAAAATTGTTTGATATAAATTATATATTTTTCAATTTTAATATATACACCAAATCAAAATAATTGGAATTAAAAGGTTTGATTTATAATTTCATGACTCAAACGTATGCTCATTTGCTAAACTAATGACACTTAAAAAAATCCTTATAATATTGAAATTCAGTTTATACTTAAAAATACGAAGATTTTTTTTTTTTTTTTAATTTTCTTTTACACTTTTTGTATGAAACTTATATCTTGTGGGACAGTCAAAATACAGGGGATGAGATCATTTCAAATGCCGGTGCGAAATTCAATTGTTCTTCAACCATCAAAGGTTAGCACAGTTTCTTTTTTCATTTCTTCATTTTAATTATAATTTTTCAAGATCAATGATAAATTCTAAAAGGAGATATATAAAGTTTGATTTGAACTCAAAGTAGGATATGCAAAAAAATTATCAAATACGTAAGAAAAATTACAAAATTCCAGAAATTCCTGCAGATTGTTATTAGAAAATAGAGTGAATAAAGAGAGTGATTGAATTGATTTTCATTCCTTTTCATGTTAAAAGGTTTGTGAAATACATTTATTATATCAAATTCTAGAACAAAATAACAAATGAAATCGGTTATCTATCACTAATAACAAATAAGATTGACTAAAAGATAAATAATAAATAATAAGTTGAACTAAAAGATAAATAAGAAATAAATTGTTCTTCTATTTCATTAATTGTATTTATTTCTCATAAACTTTTTCATCAAACGTGGAATTATTCTGATCAGTATTTAATAATTTGAGAGTAAAGATTATAATCAATATATAGGAAAATAGTCCAAAATAGACTCAATGCATTCAAGCATTCAAGCATTCAAGCATTCATACTTGGACCGTCCCACGATGAAAGATTAGGCGATTTAGATCTTAGGTGTATTTTAAGTTGAATTTACTGAGTGATGTATGAAATGTCCCATTTTCACAATATGTTTTAATTGATGATTGCATGAATCTTTGCTTTCCCTCTTAGAACTTGGATCCTAGGATTAGAGAGGCAGAAATACATAGAAAGAATATAAAAACAAAAGAAGTGAAAATAAGGTGAAAGAGGAAGTGAGTGTAGGGTTATAGATTATAATGAGTCAAATTAAAAGACATGGAAATTTAACAACTTGAGATTCCATAGATGACAACCTTAAAATCAGAAATGAAACTATGAAGACTGGTACATGTCCTTATTCGCAATCCCTTTTGTAATCACTACAACGTTTGTTAGGGCCACCTTTGTTTTTGGGTGGCAAGCAGCTACGATAGTTTTGGGTGGGTGGGCAGTCAACAGCTTTGTTGTTTTGATTGCCCGTTTGGCCATTCACGGATTGACTCACATCGTACAGCATTCTTGCCACATGCGAGCCGAACGAGAACTCTGAGTCCATGTCGTTTCCGATGAGGCAATCCTCTGTGACACAATTGTTGGCGTTGATCACCATGATGACCTTGTCGTGGATCACAAGGATCAGAAACACAAAGAAGAGACTCTTCTTCATCTTTCTTGGAATTGTTTTCTCAGAGAGAAAGGAAACTCTTGTTTCACCAGTGAAAGCCTCTTGCCATTTTTGTATTGTTGAGTTGGGTTGGGTGACCCTATTTTTCTTCCACTTCCTCTCTCCACTATTAGGCCACTTATGCCATGCATGTCCACTACTGGCTACACCATGTTCATGGTAAAATTAAGTAATGTTTTATGGATCTTTACTAGTTACTATATCATATTCTATTTGATTTTTTAATTTATGAAAAATAATAATACTTTTATTACATGTTTCTTAATAAAATTAGTTAGAACTATGTAATATAAGGTTAGCTAATAATTCTTGTAAAAAATTAAAAAGTCATATTGTTTTGTGGAAATCCAAAAAGCAAGCCACGGTAAGTCTTCCACTAGTCTAACATTCCATGTGCACTGAACAAAACATTAAAATAAAGTAGGTGAACACTTATTCAATGAAATAGATATGGTTTCATTATTAAAATATGACTAAATATTATATATATAAAAAAAAAACGAATGTTTTCATAATTATATATTATACACAAGTATAACGATGCAAACATATTAGAGTAAATTTAATATTACATTACTGTCCTCCAGAGACATAATTGTATTATACCGTCACTCCTTTTATGCTATACAATTTACTTTAATATATTTAACTTAACATGTTAAAGTAGATTAATTTCCGTTCTCTTATATGGGATCCAAGAATTAATTGCACTATTTTTTCTTCATATGTTAAAACAAAGAATAAGTTATGTTTTTATGTCTTAGTGATATGAGTATTGTATTATTATCACTATCCTATTAAATTAAAAAATAAAATTTAAAATATTTTTACTTAACATCCTAAAGAATATTTCTTATAAAATTTCAAAATATATTATTAAATATAATAAATGATATTTTATAAAAAAAATTAGTTTATTTATATATTTATTAAAATATTTCATAATATAAATTAAATAATACCTTGATACTTATATAGATTATCTTTAAGATTTAAATATATTTTAGTTTGTCAGATTTAAAATTGATCTTTTTGGTCTATGTAATTTTAAAAAAATTTGTTTTAGTCCTTATATTCAAATTTTGCTAGGAAATCTATCAAATGTTGTCACATAAAATCTACTTACAAGTGCCTGTTAGTGAAAACATCATATTAAGTCGAACTGATGGTCATAAGTGTCTCAATTTGTCAATTTCAAATATATAATCGGTTGCTTGAGAGACTAAAATAAGATTTTTAAAAATTACAAGGATTAAACATAAAGCTTTTAATAAAGTAATAAATTTAATAATTTATTATAATGTAATAAATTTAATAAATTATAATTTTAATGAGTTATAATTTTAATAATAAATAATTTTAATAAGTTATACTTTTAATAAATTTTATTTTTAATAAGTTATACTATTAATAATTTATAATTTTAATAAGTTGTAATTTTAATAATTACAATTTAAACAA
>NW_017984200.1:312637-333601 GCF_000340665.2 Cajanus cajan | reverse complement strand
TCCGACGTAAATTATGCAATCTACGTCGGAGGGTAATTGTGTCCGACGTAGATTGTATAATTTACGTCGGACCCCCCCTTGTCCGACGTAAATTAGTTAGCTTTTATTTACGCCAATGCCACCGTGTATTTATAACATCGTATTTTGGGAGTTTTGACGTAAATGGGGTGACGTAAAATCCTATTTTTGTACTAGTGCCTTACTGTAAATCTCTCAATGGGTCAAATTCCTCCCGGATGTTGTGTTTCTTCCATTAAAAATCTAGTGCTTGTTCTGTCAAAGGTGATGACTCTATGAGTGTTCGTCTTTGATTGTGCTTCTTGAATAGTTTTAGTTGTAATCTCCAAGTAGATATGTCCATCATTAATCATTGGATCCACCTCCCTGCCTCTCTCAATGAAGAACTTGTTATAATGGGTGTATATTGCCATTACCATGGAACAAATTGACAGGTTTCTTATTTTTTTCAAGACCGAATTAATAGACTCTGCTAGGTTTGTTATCATGTGTCCTCAACGTCGTCCATTGTCCCATGCCAATGTCCATTTTTCCTTTGGGATGTTGTCCAATCATTGTGCTGCTTCAGCATTATTACTCTTACTATGTTGTAATAGTAAAAGAATTTAGATTCAATCATCCCATATGCTATAAAAATTTATAAATTAAATTATGAAAACAAAGTAAGAAATTTTAAAAGATATTAGTGATAATATATTCTACAGGAAAAAATAAAATTACCCATGTTGACGACATCCTTCTTGTGTTCTGCATTTTTTAATCATCGCATGAAGTTTTGTGCAATGTGTCTTGCGCAACTGCCACCAATATATATCCCTTTGTATTTTCCGTATAAAAATGTTTCATCCACTTGAACAATTGGTTCCCAAGTAAAAAATATTTGTATTTAATACATCTTCAAGAATCCAATACTACTTGGTCCTCCTTCGAACGAAACCTTTTCTATAAATTTTTCCATCCAATGCTATCAGAACTCATATCAACCAAGCATCCTTCATTGTTCTTCATTTCTCTCAAACTTCCAAACTTTCAACAAAAATATTGTTGATGAAACAAAATGATCACACGTCTGCCTTTATTGGTAGAATGATATGTTTTACACATAATATTTGTTAACTTAAAATGTAAATCAATATCTACGTATAATTTTACTAACTAATTTGTTCATAATTGTAGGAAACTGAGAACATCATTTCATCATTTTGTCATTCAATGCTAGAACCTAACCTTGTAATTATTTATATTTTTGAACAACTTGGTTTTTCTGGGATTGCAAAACTAAGGCATCTTAAGGTCGATCATGCATTGGTAACCGCTTTGGTTGAGAGGTGGAGACCTGAAACTCATACCTTTGATTTTCTAAAAGGGGAGTGCACCATAATCCTAGAGGATGTTGCACTTTAAATCGACTAAGAGTTTATGGACTCCTTGTCATTGCTCCAACAATGTTTGATTGGGAGGACATGTGTGATACTTATCTTGACATTGTTCTAGTAAAGGGAGAGTCACTTGTTGGCACTATGATGAAACTGAAGTGGCTAGAGACAACATGTTGCCATTGCTAGAACAACCATTAGAGGAACAAGTTCATGCCCATGTTAGGACATATGTATTAGTTTTGATTGGAGGTGTTTTGATGTCTGACAAAACAGGCAACAAAGCTCATCTTATGTATTTATCTTTACTAACTAACCTTAGAAGAACTAGAAGATATAGTTGGGAGAGTACTTGTTTAGCTATGTTGTATTTGGAAATGTGCAGGGCCATGGAAATAGGGAGCAAAACAATGGGTGGTTGCACATCACTTTTAATGTCTTGGGCATGGTATCGCATGCCATATATTGTGCCAATTTCCAATAATCCACCAACATACCCTTTAGTGTGCAAATGGAGCAAGGGTAGAGTTCTAAACTTCTAGAATAAACCTCACAATGATGTTATGGGGTACAGAACAATCTTTGACCACATTCAAGTTAATCAAGTAAATGTTCATAACACAATTTTATATTATTTATTGTTTTCTTTTGTTTTACATATTATCTTAATTAAAAAAATTATATTTATTTGTAGTTTTTATGGGCGCCATATCAAGAGTTGCAACCCTCAATACCTATGGAAGCATATAGAGATGTACAATTGTGGACTTCATGTACTGTCATCCTTTACTTTGTAATTGTTGAATGACATCAATCAAATAGAGTTAAATTATAGTTTATGCTCTTCCAAGAAGTTCTTTCTTCACCCAACAATTTGGACGATCTCCACGCAATTGACATGAGAGGAAGATAGGATGAAAACTGGATCACAAGACATGCATAATGGATAGATGTGTGGAACAAAAAACGTGAGCTAACATTAATGGGTCATCCAATGCAAGGCCCATTGTGTCACACATAAGAATACATGGAATGGTACATTGCCAATTCCATGCATTTCCTATCTGTAGTCAAATGGGGGTTCTAGAGTGACGCCATGTTAGGTGACATGCTGACGTGGTCCAGCCGGGCCAGCAGTCGAGTGACATCAAATCGCTAGTAGAGGCACCTAGACTTCAGCACAATAGAAGGATTCGTCGACGGCACCCCCACGTCGGCGGTCGCACCAACCACCTCGGCGATTGGCGCAATAAGAGTCACCTACAACGAACAAAGAAACATGAAATAAAAGGTGACCTTCAACAAACGCAAAAACGTGGAAAATAACTTAGAAAATAAAACACGATAACCATCCTACACGAGACCAAGTCGATACCTGTTTCTCCAGGATGACCTCGGTTATAAGCTCCCTCGGCAGAGTCACCAGACAAGGACTCACAGTCAGATCAATAGTGGTTGGCTGGTCGGCGACAGCCGAGGTCACCTCCTCCAACATAGGACCAGTCGACACTTCGACCGCCTCTTTTTGTGCCCTTTTCTTTTATGGCGAGGTCAAAGAGATGGACCCTCCTCCTCGTCGGGATTCGGCACCTCAAGCTCTTCAGTGTTAAACTCCACCTTAAGCTCACGCCATTTGTTTTCCCCATTAGCTCTGAAAACCCAAACAACATAAAGTTTATTAAAACAATAGAAAATACTTAACGAATTCAGCAATCACAATCACAGAGTACTCGCTTTCCAAACCCTTCTCTTTGTCTGTCAAATCGGCAAGGGCAAAGATGAGCTTGCTATCCAACGAGCGATGCAGCTCTTTAAGATTGGCTATGTCAGCCTTATCCGAATCCGACAAGCGAATGCAGCTGGACCCATTGAACTTAACCGAGCTTCGCTGCCAGAAGAAGGGAAACCTTGGCTCCCCCTCAATATGGAAAATCTTCTCAATCCTGGGGTTAGCGTTCACAGGATGAACCCGAACGAACTCTTTTTTAAATTTTTTGTAAGATTGGGAATACAGTTGAAACAACCCCCCAACTTGGCTACCACTAAGGGAAATCCAACCTAGATGAGGCTTGCCCAATTTCAACTGCTAAAAATGAAGAAACACAAGGAGCAATGCACCCATCCCCAAAATTGAGCACAAAACCTAGAAAGCTCAGAGGAAACCCCAACTATTGGGGTGAAGCTGACAAGGGGCGACATTGACGTGCTTAAGAGAGGAACACTCAAACGACGTAAAGGGAAGACAAACACCAAGGTCTCTGAAGAGACAACGGTACATATAAGAGAAAGGGGTGTTAGGAGTGCCTGACATGAACACACGCTCGTCGGGCTAACAAGGTTCAACTCGAATGAGCTTGGAAATCTCTAGCGTACAGATCGTCAGAGACTTCCACAAGGCGTTCACTTCAAGAAAACTCCTATACTTACTCTCAAAGTCACCTACGTCCCTTGTTGCAACCCGAAAATTTCCGATCTCGCGATTAATGGTTTAGACATCATTTTGAAAATCTCATTAATTAAAGAATGCCCGAACACCAGACTAATCCTTAATTAATAGTTTTGAAAATAGGTTTATGGAGTCGCCACCAATGTTTTACTCAAAACATTGGAAAAAGAAAAGATTTTAAAAAAAATCCAATAATGGCCTTGATAACCAGAATTGGGTTCGGGGGTCGGTTACGTGTGGAGAAGGTATTAAGCACCCCTACAACGCCCTTAATCGGTACCCTATGATGAAGTTAGCATTATAAATGATAATAATAGAAATATTAAATCCCCTTTTATTAATAACTATTTACATGCTTGAAATTTAAATTATACAATTAACCCTAAAATGTCTACATGATTATTTTTATTATAACAATATTTATTATAGATAAGAAATAAAAAAAGAGAGAAAGAGATTAACTGAAATACCTCTTTAATGAGCTCTATTGAATCTTCAGAATAGGAAGATTTTAGGTTCTTTGTGGAAACCTTTCACACTATAATGTGCCTCACAAAATCTCAAGAAATACAAAAGAGAGAGAGAGAGAGAGAAAAAAAAAAGAGAGAAATTTCGAGTTCTAAGGAGTCTAGATGAAATTTTGGAGTCTTGAGAATTGTGTCCAAGCTGTCTATTTATAGGCAACAGAAAGTTTCCAGAACGGCCCGTTCCAAAATCGAAACGGCCCGTTCTAGATCCGACCGTTCTGTGTTAATTTTGTAACTGGAACGACCCATTCTGAAATTGGAACGGCCCGTTCCAAAGATAAGATTAACACATAATTTGGTAGACTGGAACGGGCGTTCCAAACAAGGATTTTTAGGCCCTTTTAATAATTTGGAACGACCCGTTCCCATTTAGGAACGACCCGTTTCAGTATAGGTTTTAACCCTTTTTTTGGAGTTTAGAACGGCCCGTTCCAATCTTGGAATGGCCCGTTCCAATCCTGGAATAGCCCGTTCCAATCCTGGAACAGCCCGTTCCAATCCTGGAACAGCCCGTTCCAATTTAAAAATAGCCCGTTCTAAACTAGGGTTTTAGGCCTTTTTAGGAACTCAGAACGACCCGTTCCAAATTGGGAACGACCCGTTCTGGTTTTGCAACAGCCTGTTCCAGGCTACTAAAACCAGCTTGTTTGGGCTTTTGGGCCTTCTAATGTCTTGTCCTGTTGTTTGCATGCTTCGGGAGCCCCTTCCCTTTATAACAGAGGTCTATTTCCTTGTTTGTATGCCCCGGACGAAATTGGGTGTCTACACCCCCCTAACCCACTCATATCCAGTGACGACGATGGGGGGTGTGAGTCCCGCCAGTTATTAACACCCCGGTTTTTCTTCACGCCGTCGTCGCTAGTGGCAACCCCTGCAGGGACCACGTCCTCCATGTCATGGGCCACACCCTTGCCCTTGGCTTGAGAACCTAACTCTCCGCCACCAAACATGGCCGTAACGCCTAATAGTAGCAAATGGAATGAGAACAAGAAGCGAAGAAGGAGTACCTAGACACTAAGGATAGAAACTCGCAGCGTGAACGAAGAAGCACAAATGAACGACCGAAGGAGAATGCGACAACGCAACAACAAAGACAAACGCGAAATGAAGGGATAATGGCAACAAAGGACTTTTTGAAATGTAATAAATGTCAAGGGCATTTAAGAATAGACACATTAAATAAGGTCTCATAATGACAGGGTGCATCCCATCATTATGAGCCGTCACGCTTTATTAGAAGCGACGTCGCTTCGAGAAACATAGCAACCCTCAAACAACACGTGGCGCTAGTCCCAATGGGCGGAAACGAAGAGCCACAACCCTTCATCCGACCACCCAAACTCGGTATAAACCCCCTCACCTCGGGGCACCCAGAGCCCGAGAACCAGTGCATCATCAACATCGACATCCAGCATAAGCTCTTCGCCCCAAAGAGCTCAGAGGTTGGGGAGCTAGTATACTATCCACATTGGATACTAAGGCCCGCCTCGGTGCTCATTCGCCCAACAATATCGGCTAAGCAAGCGGGCCACCAACCTTATTGGGTTGCAACTGGCCCAATTCTCACCCAAGAGAGAAAATTCCTAATTTGCATCAAGGTATGCACATTATATATACGAGACCCACACATTTACAAGGACTAACTTAAGCATCGGAGTCTCTTTTGCAGGTACCACCCCCATCTCGGAGCAACCGACGTGCCAGGCAGAGGAGGCTCACCAATCTCATCAGAAAAGTCATCCCTAGACCAATCTCAGGTGAGAGCAGGTTCTATGTTAATGGGTTCCGCGTGTTGTTCTTGATGAGTTGGATGGTGTTCAATAATATCATGTTTATTATTTTAAATATTAAACAACTTTATTGCATTCAAAGGTGATTTCTTTATTTCTTCAAATTCTACTTGTTGAGTGTTTCCACTCCCGCTAACTTCATGATCTTAAAAACAAAAAAAAAAACTTTGCATTTATAGCTTCAACTATTTTAGGAGTGTGAAAAGGACAATAAAACTTATTTGTATATCTAATAAAACATCCACTAATGGCTTTTGAATCCAATTTCCCAATGTTTAAATTATAAACCCTTACTTCAATTGGACAACCTCATATGTGTAAATGTCTTAAACTAGGTTTCCATTCATACCAAATTTCAAAGGGTGTTTATGGAACACCCTTAAACGGTAACCTATCTAATATATACACAATTATCTTTAAAGTTTCACTCCATAAAGGGGTAATGCCTTTGTGATGCTAATCATGCTTCTAACCATTTCTATAAGTGTGCAATTTCATTTCTCGGCAACACCATTAATTTGTTGTGGGTGTACTTGCCATAGTATATTGGGCAATACTACCCTCCCATTGAAAAAACTTTGTAAATGTACTAAATTGTCCCTTTTATGTGTACCTGCCACAATATTCCCCACCTCTACTAGATCATATGATCTTTATTTTCTTTTCCTTTTATTTCTCTACTTTGACTTTGAAAAACTTTAAAAGCATCAAGTGCTTTAGATTTTTCATATAAAAGATAGAGATAGATAAATCTTGAGTGGCCATTGATAAATGAAATAAAATATTTCTAACCATTTAAATAAGGTGCGAGAAAAGGCCCACAAATATCTATATGAATAATTTTAAAAACACCCTTTGAAATTTCATATTCTTTTTTGTTTTAGTGTATTTTTGATATACTGCAGATGATTGGTGTGGATTGAGGTACTAACCTAGTTAGGATCTATTTTCTACAATGTGATGCCTTAGCATATCTAACTTTTTAAAAATAAATTCAAAAAGCTCGCTACTTCTTTTGGCACAATTATTAGTCTTATTAGTATGTTTTCCCTTTATGCATTCTACACAAATACTAATATCAATGATGTCAATATTCTTAAGAATTTCTTCCTTAACTAATCTCTTAATCCTTTCATGAGAAATGTGTCTCAAACACTTAATTATGCCAAAGCATGGATAAGTTTTCATCAACAATACTTTGCTTAGTACCAATGACGGTATGTAAGGTTTTGAGGCATGTTTCAAGAACATGGCCTAATGAAAACTTAAATAAATTTTCAACTAAAAAAATATTACCCACAACTTTATTGCCTTTAATCAATTCAAATGAAATATCGCAAAAAAGAAAAGAAAAACCAATATATGTAAGCCATGAAATAGAAACCAAGTTTCTAGAAAAAGACAAAACATATAAAATGTTTTTGAATAACAAAGAAAAACTATAATTCAATACAAGTTTAATTATAAGTCTCTATAGCCTCCACATATGAACTCATCCAATTTCTCGCATACATGCTTTGCTGACTTCCCATTAGGAATGACAAATATACTCGTACCCGTGGGTAATACCCGAACCCGTCCCGACTTTGACGGGAAATACCCGGTTTGACCAGGTACGGGTAAAACCCGATATATTAAATCGGGACGGGTACGGGTACGGGTATGTACTTACCTGCCCTGTACCCGTACCCGTCCCAGTTCCTATTTTTAATTTAATACTCACTTTTAATTTAATTATATTAAAGAATTTTAATATTTTTTTTATGTATGATTATTTATTATAATATGAGATAGAGAAATAACCTAATTATAATTATAATATAATTAAAAAAAATAATTTAAAAATATTATATTTAAAAATAATAATAATAAATAAAAAATTTGACGGGTACGGGTACGGGTATACCCGATACCCGACGGGAACGGGGATGGAGATGAAAATCACATACCCGACGGATACAGATACGGGGACGGAGATAGGTTGGGCTCGCGGGAACGGAGACGGGTATCATGAAACCCGTACCCGCCCCGCCCCGTTGCCATCCCTACTTTCCACTGGATTTTGCAAGTTTAAAAGTCCTGCACATTATTAGCAGTGTAAATAGTAGAATCCGAATCAATCCACCAAGTATTGTTAAGAGCTTCAATAAAATTTGATTCAAAACAATGTAAAATTACCTTTCTTTTGAAGCCACATCTTATATTTAAGAAAACTTTCTTCATGTGTCCTACCTAATTTGCAAAAAAAAAAAATCAATTTTCTCCCATTTTGCTTCATCCGGGTCTTGCAGACTCTAAGAATATCATTTCCTCTTTTTACATTCCCTTTATCATGAGTTAACATATGAACACTTTCAAGTAGCTCATGCTTCAATCTTTCTTCCTTTTGTATAGATATAGTCAAAAGTTCATTGATAAACTATTTGTCTTTCTTTGTGTGTTATAAAAAAATTTAAATGGACAATATTTTCATAGGAAGTGAGTTAAGAATGAAATGAACAACAAATTGATTCAAGAATTTCAATTTCATATACCCACTTGTAGGGATAAATGATTCGTCCACACGAAGTGTCAAATCTAATTCCATATACCCCAATGTTAAAAGAATATGTTCTTTTCTTGTCCCAATATTGTTTGGGGACTTTGTTTTAAATTGATTTATACAAATCTTAGTCACAAATGCATTGAAGTGGGATCCACATGTCACATAAAAGCTTGTGCTTGTACCTAAATTAATTATTTTTGGATGAAAATATCATAATTAAAGCTAATTGACCCAAAAAATTAAATTGTATGTAACATAAAAAATAAAAAAAGTATTTACTCTATTAATATATCTTTGTTTAACTAAATTAAATTATTAACATTTTTTTAAATATATTATTAATATAAAATATCTATTAACTTTGTTGACGATCAGAAAATCTGACTGACTATTTAGTAGAAATCTCATTTTCTAATCATGTTTTTTTAGAGTTGGATTGAAGACTTTATTTGAAAGAGATTGAGTTTATTTTCACTCAAATCAATGACTAATATCAATTATATATACTAACGTAGTATAATATATACCAAAATAGTCTAAATTACTTTTTTAATCTTTTATTTTATTTAACTAATTCAATTTGATTTCTTTATAATTTAAAGGTTCGATGTCTTATTGAATATTTTTGTTTAATTGAGACCGATGAGACTAATTTCTTATACACGTTATAATATATATATAAAAAAAATTAGTCATTAATTTTAATTGGATCATTAGTAACTGATTTATGAATTGATAAATACTGTGATAAAAAAAAATATAAACTAGTAAGTTTAGTGACGAAATTTGTATCGATAGATATTGATTTTTTATTTTAACAAAATAACGTATTAATTTAGTAATCATATTTCTGGTTCATGTATATTAACAGTTTAATTTTTAATAAACAAATATAATTCTAATTGAGGTAAGTATATGACATTTTTTTTATTTATAAAACAAGTATTCTAAAGTTAAAAGTGGTGAGTATATTCGTATGTTGGTTCTGTATACACGGTTTATCATCTAGATATAAGAATCTTTTGCCTAATTTTGTTAATCATTCATGCATTGTGGATAGTATAAATTTACAAAATTTAAAAGATACATTTTATATAATGACCAAAATATTTGAGTTTCCTCGTATATTACATAAGAATTAATAGACTTAATCGCAATAAGTAAAATGAAGAGAAGACTAGGATCATTATGATATTTGAAAGAAAACTTAATTGAACAGGGTGGATATTATAATTTGAACGAAGGGACGACAATTATAATTTGTGTGATCAAATGTACGGATAATTTGAAAATTAAAATAGTATTTTTATGGTAAATTTCTCTACAGAATTGCATAAAAGAATTAGGATTCATAAAAAAAAAAGTACTGAGCCGCAATGCACACATAGATGAAATATTTAGCACCACTTTGCTTCTTATTAATTATTTAAATACTGCATGCTTCATATGCATGTGGCACTTAACTTTAAGCTTCAAATAATATTGATTAATACAAGCATATCAAGACAATTTTTTTTTTTTATCACATTAACCCCATTTCCTCATTATTTTTTTTAACGATAATAAAATACTTATACATATATTTCACGTTCTTTTCCCTTTTTTTTGCCTTGTATAACTATTGGCATAAAGTATTAATAAATGTTACACATATAACATTTCCACATATAAAAGATATGTATATTTAGTTTTTTTTTTTAATTAAATATCGAGTATGATTCTAATTTTAAACATAGAATCATGATGAAAGATATCACTTTATCTTTATAAAAGTCGAGTCCTAGAAGAAGTTATATTTACTTATTTCTTTTTAATAAAAGATGTGTATAGTGATTGATTTGGGACATGGGTGAAGGAAAGACAGATATTATATTATCATGCACCATCTTTGAGGTTCCTGTAAATTGGAAAGGGCACTTGCCCCGTCTCAATACGCCTGATGTCCTCCACAAGGATATCATAGTGCCTCTTCACTTCCTCAGGAGTTTTTCCACCAACAGCCCTTGCAATGTTGCACCAACGGTTTGGGGTGTCTTTGTCATAAACAGCTAGAGCATTTTCAAAGGCTTTGTTTTCCTGAGCAGTCCATGAACTAGAGGAAGAAGACATTGTATTCAAACTGGGAAAGGAAAATAAACTAAGCAAATGGTGAGCGTTGAATTGAATATGGTGACACTTCCCTTCTCCTTTTATAAGCACAACATGATGTGCCAGTTTTCATGAAAGCCATACAATAGATGAGGGACCAACAATAAGACTAGCTAGTAGATTCGAGAATCGGTATCTTCAACAAGTAACTCCAATGAAATCATCACAATGAAAGTTACCAAAGCTTACTTCCACAGGGTGGTATCAAATTCAAAATCCACTTTTTCAAATGTCGAATCATGTACTACTTAATTATATGCGAAACAAATTATATGAGATTTTTCTAATTTAATCAATATTAGAGATCTCACGTCGATGATTCATCATAATATATATAAGTGAATAATAAATTTTACTTTACAAACTGATTTTGTAAAATTGAATTTGAGTCAATCCACTTTCTTATAATATCAAAATTTATTCTTATTATTATTATTGGATCACTATTGAAACAGTTAAAATGTTTAGTCTTACAAATTTATGTCCAAGATATTCAGTCTTTTATACGAGGGAGATTCAAAATCACAAATAAATAGATTACGATCCTCAATTTATAAATTAATTTTTTAGTATTGAGTTAGGTTGAATCCATAATTAACATTGGACATATATACCCACTGAATCCGAATCAAATGCAAGTAGTACTTCTCACGGGTGCATCATATATATAATGGTATTTGATTATAGTTTCTTAAAAATTGCATACATTATCCGTTAAGCATGCATCACAAGGAGATTTATTTGTGTGGTTAGTTAGTTAGTTAGGAAGATAGTAATAGTGATATAAACATTAGTATATTCGTAATCATTTATCATCTTTTATAATATCAATCAATTTAATGAGATATTTTCATGGAAATCCTCCTATATTCTTTGAACTCTGATATTTGGCCTCATCAACTTGAGATCACTGGCATCTCTTCTCAGTTTTGTGACAATCTTGTCAAGGCAAATTCTGAAAAGGAAGTGTGACCACAACCCAATATTCTGGACCATTAGATTCACAAGTGCTCCTCATCATGCAGTTTCCTCCTCTAGTTCTCTTATTTTGGTTGGTCAGACAGTGTACTATGTATGTCCTGATTCCTCATCATCCTTACCGAATCAATCCTACATGGCTTTGTGTGTCCATATATGTAGGGTTTATAAATTATAGTTTACACCCATCTTGATAGATTTAATTTTTCATTTCTTATTAGAGTATTATTAAGAGGGCATTTAAAATAGTGTCCAGGACTCATGTATTGTATTTTTTTCAAAACCAAAACAGTTGCAATTGCCTATATTTTCCAAGATTTCGCATTTCTATATGTTTTGTTTTTTTAAAATTGTACTAGCAGGGTTATTCGGCCACCTGGCTCGGCCACTCGGCCACCTGATAGCCGACACCCAATTGGCACCCGAGTGGTCGAACCAGGTGGCCGATTAGCTACCAAATGATCCATAGATCCGGATCCCCACTGATAGAGTTAAGGACTCCCCCTAATTAAGGATTAAGAGTTAATCATATCAATAAGCCGATTAGAGGCGTATTACCTAATCTGGTAATCCTGTTACAGGGCCCATGGGAATCCAGGCCCATAAATGTCAGTATAAATAGCTCATGTCACGAGGTAACGTCACTGTTCATTAATTACTATCGATACTTGTGCTTTGTCCTGACTTGAGCGTCAGAGTGCCTTTTGCAGGTACTTCCCCCTCACCGGAATATTCGATCGGAGCTCTCGTTCGGCTCTCAGAATACGAGAAGATTACTAGTGTGCCCTTCAGACAGGTACAAAAATTTTACAGTTTACAGAACTAGCTGTTGGATGTTATACTTATAAGGGTGTGACTTGTTGGAGATTCATGACGTATAACATCCATATATCTTCTCCATATGATTAGCATAGTCTCCTTATGACTAGGCAACAACTAGTTCTAGCTAGTTGATGCTGGATCTATGCTTTGCTTTTGACAAGCATAGCTAATATTCGTTTGGATTTTATTTAGAAAAGGACATTTTACGACTAATTTCTAAATATCTGTATTTGGAAATGAGGCCAACCCAAGTATTACAAGATTGAGTAATGAATTCTTTACACAAATAAATAAAACACTTCATTGACACTATAATTTTTTTATTATCTCTTTTCTTCTCACATTTCTTAAATCATATTATATAATTATTATTTTTCTTATCTCTCTCAAGATAGATACATTTGAGTGTTCAAATATTTTTTTTTTTCTGCAAGATTCTTAGACGGTGACACCTTTGGAATAGCAACTTGGAGAAATTGGCTAACCCTATGGGACTGTCTTTGCTAATATCTTGGAAGTAAAATTCAAATATATACTCCTGCCATTAAAAAAGAGAGAGTATAAACTAACGAAAATTGGGAAAGTTATACAGAATATGGAGAGAAAATAATTGGTTCACCACTCTTTCGTATACAAGATGGGAAATAATCGATCCCTATATATTAAATACGAATATATATTTTACACGAGAATTTTAAGATTTTTTTTGTGTGAGAGGATTTGTAAGATTTTTTTTACTTCTTGTTTAATTTGATTTTTATTTATGATAATTATTTATTAATTAATTATTAATATTTTAAATTAAATTATTAATAAATAAAAAATATATTTTGTTGACCCTCTAGAGGTCCAATGGCCATCATATGGCCTTCTACCCAACTACACACCTCTAACAATCATGGACCCTCCGGATAAACACCAACCATTGGTGAATCAGTCAACTACACAATTGCAACCTACCCATGAGATTGATGGAAGAAAAAGAAGAACGTGCTCAAACTGAAATATAGATTCTTAAGAGGCAATGTCAAAGGAAGGACATGGAAATTGAACATTTAAAAAATGAATGTGCTGATGCTTATGAAAGTTCAACTCATGTGAAAAAAGTAAAGAGAATGGCAGAAAAAGAGACAGAAATCCTTTTGAAAAATATGGGAAAAAAGATTGAAGCAATGAAAAACGAGATGGCAAAAATCCAAGAAAAAAAAAGAGCGTTCAGAGTTAAGGGATCATGAGAAAGAACAAAAAATATAACGCATGCAAGAGGAGCTAACAGATGCACACTAAGAAGTAGGAATGTGGCTATAGAATACTCTGAGTCACTCAAGATGGCTAGTCAGAATGAAGAGCAATGGTTGAGAAGAATTGATGATTTAAAATTGGAGCAGGACCAGCTAAAATCTGATGTCAATGGGTTACATTTAATTGCAGAACACCATCGTGAAAAGGCAAAAGAGTGGATGAAGACATGTGAAGATATGATTAATGCTGTCCAAAAACAAACAGAAAGCTTAAAGACGCATGTGCACGAAGTAAATGAAGAGATCAACTCAAATCCTGAATTAAAGCTTCCTTGGAAGATCTTTAAGCTCATGAAATATTGTCAAAATTTAGCTAGGAGTCTCGTGTAAAATGAGATAGTACAATTATTGTAACTCATTTTGATGCAGAATATAATAATAGCACATTTGACTTGATATATAACTTGTTTTAGACATCATTTATTGAAGAGAATTCTCCCTTGAATGATTGTTAATCACAATTTTAGCTTGAGATGATATCCTTGTTTGAAAATGTGGGTCGTACTGTTGCATTGCTAGTAAAATGAACTTATCCATTGAGGAGTGAATGCTCCCTTGAAATAAGTGTCAACCGTTGTATGACCTAAGGGGTTTTTGCCTCTAGCGTTGAGATGTGGGGAATCGCTTTTCAATTTGAATACAAAATCAATCTTTTCCAAAATTTGTTTCTTCTTCCTTTTCTTTTATACTCATAAATTCACTTTGTATTCAGAAAGTAATAAAGCAAAAAAACTAAGTGTTTCCTCGGCACCGTTATAGAACACGCTCTCAAGCCAAGATCATGGATGAGATGGAGGAACGCAACGAAGAACTGAGAAATGATATCAATCAATTGAAGGAACAAATGGCCCAAATTCTAGAGATGATGCAATCTATACAAGTGAAAAATGTAGAAGAGACCCCTCCAATAATCAAAGGAGAATCGTCAACTTCTCCTGCGTATCCACCTGGTTTTACCCCAATCCTATCACAACCATTAACTCTACATCTTAATAGACCTGGCCAACATGTTGACCCTCTAGAGGTCCAATGGCCATCATATGGCCTTCTACCCAACTACACACCTCTAACAATCATGGACCCTCCGGATAAACACCAACCATTGGTGAATCAGTCAACTACACAATTGCAACCTACCCAACCTGAAGTTTCACCCATGAATGTTGCCTCTTATAATACAAATTATTTATCATAAATTTAAAATATTATTTATACGTTTAAAATATTTGTGTATACTTATTTTAAATATAACTTATATATTCAAATATAGTATGCTCATATATAATTTATTATAAATTTTAATTATATCATATATAATAAATATGTCTATGCATTACATAGGCTAAAATACTAGTAAAACAAGTAAAGAAAAATGTTATCTGCAATTTTTTTTCTAATACTTTATTCTAACATTATGTTATTAGTTAAAACTTATCAAAAATGGCACATTTTAGTGAGTTTGTGTAGGCCATTTACGAAAAAAGAGGGGAAAAACACTAATGATAGGTTGAAGAAAAGGAAAAAAAAGGGTTCTACTTCTTTATTATGAAAGAATGTTGTTTAAAAATCTACAAAGGAGCACTCTCAACATTTGGGGAAAGCAATGTTCTATTATGTCATATATACATCAATTGTGTTTATGTAGTCTTGATGATTAAGATGAACTAGAATAAAAATATTGTGTTCTTTTCTCTTAACTCTTCGTCTACACTCATAAGACTTTAGATACCACTTCATTGTTTTGAAAAAAGTATTGAGTTTTTGATTGATACTATTCAACTCCTCCTTTTTAATGTTATTTTGTTCTCCACAATTTGGTATCATAGCTCAATCTTTGACAGGATTGGACATCTATAACCTTGTTAAAGGAAAAGATCTTAGGATGGAAATTAGTGAAAGTTAGTACCTATCTGAAAGAATTTCTCTTATAAGGCCACCAACCTTTAATGGAAAAGATTACCCACATTGTAAAGACAAGATGGAGATGTTCATCAAGTCCACCCAATATCATCTCTAGAAGATCATCACAGATGGTGATTTTCTAGTAACTAAGGTAGAAAGTAAGTACACGTAGGATGACTACAACATCTTGTAGTTTAACACAAAGGCAAGATACATCTTGGCTTGCTTTTTGTCAAGAAAAGGGTACAACAAGTTCTATAGTTGCTAGACTACTAAGGAAATGTGAAGAGCCATTAGGATAACTCATAAAGGCATTGAAGATGTAAGACTTAGAAAAGTTGTTACTCTATAGAGACATTATAAGTTGTTCTTTATGAAGGAGAATGAAACCATTGATGAGATGTTTGAAAGGTTTCAAAATTATTCTAAATGGGTAAAATCGTTGGGAATTGAGTTCTCCAAAGCTTAGAACAATCTCAAGATCTTAGATAGTCTTTTAAAGATCTAAGAGCTAAAGGTCATTATTATATCAAAGGGTCTTGACCTTAAAAGTCTTACACTTGATGAACTCTTAGGAACCTTGATATTGGCCGAGCCGATAACGGTGTCCGAGCTGAGATGGTGTCTGAGCTGCGTCAATGTGGGATTGGACATGACGTGCCGGTCCACGTGGCCGGTCCACGTGGCCGATCCACGTGGCCGATAGGACCCTTAAACTTTCAAAAGAAATATGGACAGATTCTAGATTTGCTATTGATCTCAATAGAAAATATGCTAAGTGCATTAGCCCAATATTGGAATTCAGATTTTAGATGCTTTGAGTTGCCTCATATGGATTTGGTTCCCACAATTGAAGAATATGAGATGATACTAAGGTTACCCCTCAAAGAAGAAACTGATATTTATCTATATAAAGGGAACTGTGTATCATGAGGGAAAATTGCTGGTTTAATTGGCTTGTTATCACAACAAACCGAATTGGTGAGCAAAGGCGCGACTCAAGGATGGAATAAAGATCTTCTGGAGGATCATATGAAATCTCTAGCCGAGAAAGGTGATTGGGAACATTTCAACAAGACTCTAGCTCTACTTATTTATGGGTTAATTTTTTTCCCATTCACAATGGGCTTAATCGATCAAGCAGCTATGGATGTGTTCTTCTCTTACGAAACGCAAAAAAAGAATCTCGTTCCAGCCATTCTTACAGATAGTCTCCTCTCTCTAGAAGTATGTCATCAAAAGAAAAGAGGAATGCTATGATGTTGTAATCATTTACTATATGTTTGGATCATGACTCATTTATATGCTTCCAATCATATGGGATATATGCCAGACCCTCTAAAAAGTTTCCATCGTATTCCAGTGAAGAAATTAGAAGCAGCAGAGTGGAAAAAAGATCTTTTGACATTCGAAGTAGAGCACTTTACATGGGTATGCCCTTGGTACCATCCCAAAAATACAATCTTTAGTTGTGGGAGTTTCTTGAATGTTCCATTAATGGGGTCCGGAGGATGTGTAGCATACACCCTAACAATCGCTCGTAGACAACTCAAAAATGGACTCAATTTGTGCCTTAGAGCGAAGAGTTAGGAGGTTTGAGCTTTCAATATGCTTTAGATAATGTGAGGCAACAGGCAAAAGTTAGAGCTGCTTGGGAGAAGGTTAAAAAGAAAGGGGAAGCAGAGCTCGGAAAACCTCATGTGACAGCCTCTTCAGAATGGAGAAAGGCTAGAAGAATTTCCATCCCAATTCTCAAAGAAGTCCAACATGAAGAGAGTCAATCTCATGAAACCAACCAAGCATTGGCTTCTTTAACCTCTCAATTAGAAGTCATTAAAGCATAAATGAGATTGATGGAAGAAAAAGAAGAACGTGCTCAAACTGAAATATAGATTCTTAAGAGGCAATGTCAAAGGAAGGACATGGAAATTGAACATTTAAAAAATGAATGTGCTGATGCTTATGAAAGTTCAACTCATGTGAAAAAAGTAAAGAGAATGGCAGAAAAAGAGACAGAAATCCTTTTGAAAAATATGGGAAAAAAGATTGAAGCAATGAAAAACGAGATGGCAAAAATCCAAGAAAAAAAAAGAGCGTTCAGAGTTAAGGGATCATGAGAAAGAACAAAAAATATAACGCATGCAAGAGGAGCTAACAGATGCACACTAAGAAGTAGGAATGTGGCTATAGAATACTCTGAGTCACTCAAGATGGCTAGTCAGAATGAAGAGCAATGGTTGAGAAGAATTGATGATTTAAAATTGGAGCAGGACCAGCTAAAATCTGATGTCAATGGGTTACATTTAATTGCAGAACACCATCGTGAAAAGGCAAAAGAGTGGATGAAGACATGTGAAGATATGATTAATGCTGTCCAAAAACAAACAGAAAGCTTAAAGACGCATGTGCACGAAGTAAATGAAGAGATCAACTCAAATCCTGAATTAAAGCTTCCTTGGAAGATCTTTAAGCTCATGAAATATTGTCAAAATTTAGCTAGGAGTCTCGTGTAAAATGAGATAGTACAATTATTGTAACTCATTTTGATGCAGAATATAATAATAGCACATTTGACTTGATATATAACTTGTTTTAGACATCATTTATTGAAGAGAATTCTCCCTTGAATGATTGTTAATCACAATTTTAGCTTGAGATGATATCCTTGTTTGAAAATGTGGGTCGTACTGTTGCATTGCTAGTAAAATGAACTTATCCATTGAGGAGTGAATGCTCCCTTGAAATAAGTGTCAACCGTTGTATGACCTAAGGGGTTTTTGCCTCTAGCGTTGAGATGTGGGGAATCGCTTTTCAATTTGAATACAAAATCAATCTTTTCCAAAATTTGTTTCTTCTTCCTTTTCTTTTATACTCATAAATTCACTTTGTATTCAGAAAGTAATAAAGCAAAAAAACTAAGTGTTTCCTCGGCACCGTTATAGAACACGCTCTCAAGCCAAGATCATGGATGAGATGGAGGAACGCAACGAAGAACTGAGAAATGATATCAATCAATTGAAGGAACAAATGGCCCAAATTCTAGAGATGATGCAATCTATACAAGTGAAAAATGTAGAAGAGACCCCTCCAATAATCAAAGGAGAATCGTCAACTTCTCCTGCGTATCCACCTGGTTTTACCCCAATCCTATCACAACCATTAACTCTACATCTTAATAGACCTGGCCAACATGTTGACCCTCTAGAGGTCCAATGGCCATCATATGGCCTTCTACCCAACTACACACCTCTAACAATCATGGACCCTCCGGATAAACACCAACCATTGGTGAATCAGTCAACTACACAATTGCAACCTACCCAACCTGAAGTTTCACCCATGAATGTTGCCTCTTACAAACATCAAGTTCCCTACCAACCCCAAAATTCTAACCAAGGGAATCCTCACCAAACTTTTGGGGGATATAAACCAATCTCTGGAATTGAGCAGGTTCAGTCTAGTGAGAAGGTTGCTAAATTGGTCGCTAAATAAAATTTGCAACCAAATCAAGTTTCGGTCGCTAATTATGTCGTTATTAGCGACGGAAAAAAATCGGTCGCTAATTTCGGTGGCTAAATTGACTTTTTTTTGTAGTGATAGTTCATGAAGTTCAACTGAACAACATGGATCTTCTGAAAGTTAATGATTCAATTGTTTTAAGGATTGGTGAAACCAACAAGAAGAGGGATAAAAGTAAAGTTATGAAGGTTGAGTCTGAGCTCAACAACTCAAATGAAAGTTCTAAGAACTATACAGATGAGGAGATGTCTCTCATATCCAAGAAGTTTAAGAACATGCTTACAAATAAAGGAAGAAAGGAAGATTGAGGAGCTTACACAAGTTAAAACTTCTTTCAAGTCTAAGCAAATTGTTTCATTTCTCGACCTTTGGAACTTTTGCGCATAGATTTATTTGGTCCAACTAGAACTCTAAGTCTAGGGGGTAAGAAATATGGTTTTGTCATTATAGATGTTCTAGATATACATAGGTATACTTCTTAACTAACAAACACAAGTCATTTAAGGTATTTGAAATATTCTTTAAGAAGATTCAAAATGAATTTTTTTTTTGCATAATTACACATAATTGAATTTGAAAACTTAGGTTTCAAATTATTTTGCAAAAAGAATAGTATCTTTCATAACTTCTTTTCACTAAAAATACATCAACAAAATGTAGTAATTGAAAGAAAGAGTTGAACTTTAGAAGATATGGCTAGAATCCTAAACCCTAAACTTTACAAGATATGACTAGAACATTTCTTTGTAAAAACTCTACCAAAACACTTCTAGGTAGAAGTAGTAAACACTATATGCTATATTCAAAATAGAATATTAATAAGAAAATATTAAATAAGACTCTCTATTAATTGTGTTGGGAGAAAAGATCTAACATATTATATTTTCATCCATTTGGATATGATCATTATATCTTTAACACTAATGATTAACTTGGAAAGTACAAACATTTGAAACTTAATGTGAGTTAAATTGCTCCTTTATAAAAATATTGTAATTAATTAAAAACAATAATCCTTTATGTACAACACAAATACACAATATTAAGAAGAAAAAAAAAAAAATATATATATATATATATATATATATATATATAAATAGAATTGAACTAAAACTCTATAAGAGTGTTGACGTTGTGCTCTGAAAATTGATTTCCATCGATATTAAAAAAATGTTTTAGCCGTAAAAATTATATCTTGTGGATGTAGATTAGTTTTGAAATATTACCTAGTGAAAACCATGTTCTTAAATAAGAAAAAAATAAAATGCTACTAGTAGTTTTGTGATTGAAGGAGTCCAAAAATTAATTAGGGTGGCTGAAAGGGTTGTCGGTATCGATGATGGTCAAGAGATTCATGTGAATGCAAGAATATGACCAATGGAAAAAGGCATCGCGGCAATTGCTTTTGTGCCAGTCAGTATCTAACACCAAACGAAGTTTCTTCGTCTTTATATTATATTCAAACGGAGAAATTAAATGTTATCCCCAGACGAAAACACAAATTCAACACACATTTTTCCAGAAATATATATATATATTTTATCAGTGAGAACAATACAATATGAAAACTCAAATTTATTTTATTACCAAAA
>NW_017984200.1:247327-311073 GCF_000340665.2 Cajanus cajan | reverse complement strand
AAATATATAAATTATATATATATATATATATATTTTAATAGTTAATCACATATACATTAACGGACAACTAATCAGATCTGTCAATAGTGTTATGTTATTTGTTCATTTAATTAAATTAAAATTTAAAAAAAAAATACTATTAACATATTTAATTAGTTGTTAGTATAAAAAATTTTACATTGACAATATATAAGTGATTAACTCATTTTTTTTAATTGTATCAGTCAAAATTTGTTTATTTCTAATACTTAGTGTATCGAGATCACTGCATTTTACTCTTTGAATGAGAGAAAAGTATATAAAATTAGTATTTTAGGTTCTATATGTATGGAATAAATATTTATTTTAAAATTAAAATATTTCTTATTTTTGATAGTTATTTTTGAAAAGATACATTATGATCTTTTAACTTTATGATTTTTGAGTTAAAGTTGTTTAATCCAACCGTTTTTTTTTTTTTAATTTATCTTGGGTGTAGTTCAAAATAATGTTAATTGATTTAAGATGTGAAAATTTTTCTACTAAATTAACAATGTAAAATATAAGAAATTTAATTATTGTTTGAACCATAATAAAAATTACATAAAAAATAGTATTTTAAGTAATTATAAAATAATTGAAATTAAAGTTTATTATTTTTCAAGTACTTATTTTTGAAACTCATTTTTTATGTGATTTTAAATATGTTTATTATTATTTTTAGTTAAATTTTATAATTTTCAGATAAGTAAAACTAATACAAAAATATTTTTTTTTAACTCATAAATTATATTTTAAATTTATTTTAAACATTTTGTATTATAATATAAAATTATTTTTAAAATTGATATTTTTAAAAAAAATATATTGTAATTTAAAAAGAAATATAAAAATAACGCTTAAAAAATATACAAGAAGTTTAATAAAATTCTTAAAAATAATCATTATAAAAAAATATCTTTAAAATGTAATCATTCAATATACGTTTCTAATTTATAGAAAGAGGATAATAGTAGATTTATTATTAATTTAAAATAATTTAAGTCTCTCTCAATTGATAGATATAAACATATACAAATAAATTTTTTTTTTCATTTATATGTTTTTTTTAATATTTTTTATGGCCTACACAAAATTAAATTAAAAATAAATATATCTTACATGTAGGGATGGAAATAGGTCAGATCTTAAATAGAGGATTTATGACATGATCTCTTTAAAGTCTAATCTGTCTTAATCTATTTAATATAAAGGTCAAAGTTTAGGTTTAAAAAAAAACTTATTTATTTAAAAAGGTCAGGTTTAATTTTATCAAAAAGTCTATTAGACTTGATAGGTGAGTCTATTTATCTATATAATATAATAAAAAAATTGATATACATATATTATTAACAATATAATTATATAAATAAACAAATAATTTTATAAAGAAAAAATTAAATTATCAATATTTTTTATTACACCATGAACATTTTATGTACCCTATTCATAGAAAATCAAAAATTCACAAATAGAAACCTTAGCCACATTTTTGTTCGCTCTCTCCCTTCATCTTCATGGTCATCAGTTCACTAATTATCTCCATATTTTATTTGTGAATTGTGATTTCAACTTCAACCTTCAATCCTTCATTCATTTTGTGACTTTGTAAATTGCAATTCACCTCTAATTCTTCATCGACATCATCTTCCATCTTCAACATTTATATTTGATAGTCATGAATCAACTCATACAAAAACAATCATCTACAAGTCTACAATTTTGCATTTTTTCTCTCGGAGGTAACTTTGTCCATCTTTTTCTTTTTGTATGTTTTTTATATTTTTGGTAATTAGATGTTTCCCATTGATATAATTTTCTTTTAGTTAAGATTCAACATTTCTTTTTATATTAAAGATTTGAATTCATGTTTATAGTCATGATTATATTATTTTTTTAGTGTCATGGGATGACTTCACTATTTTAGAACTATAAAGGAGTTGCATCTATTTTTCCAACTGCCAATGGACTAAATGCTTTAATAGTCACACAATCCTGTCCATCAGTGTTGGTACCCCTTGTACCCAGTGTATTATATAAATATATATGCTTTTCTGTTCAAAAAAAAAATACACATGAACCAATACCAACAAATTCAAGTCAAGTGGAAAATGATATTGCACAACAGAGTGAGAAAGATTGGGAAAGTGATATTGTTGTGATTAAGAGGAAAAGGAAAAAAAAATTTTAGTCGTTTGAATTGATTTTGATGAAATTGAAATTAGTAAAGGCATAAAAAAAGTTGTTTGTAAATATTGCAAATGTAGATTTTCAACCGATGGGATAGGGGTTAGCACTAGCCCTATGAAACAACATATTGAGAATTGCTTGCAAAAAATGACACATATGACTGCAAAAAGAAGCAATATGTCATTTCATTTCAGTTAAAGAAAAAGTCAAAGGTAAAAGTTTATTATTTTTACATGAATTTTTGCTTATATTTAATAAAATAGTTATTTTTAATATATTTTCTAATTTACTATTTTTTTTTTAATTTTGAAGGTGGATGAAGGACATGAAGAGAACACCTTGAAGATTTAACAAGTTTAGTGTTGTTTGATACATTTTTTTTTATTGTCATATTATAATTGTGTTGACTTTTAAATTATTGTTTTTGGTAGTATTAAACTGTTAGTACTGCTTCTATTGAATTACTTTTACATTATTGTTTTTGATATTAGTATTAATAGGAGTGTATTGAATACTTGTGTCATCTCTTTAAATTACTAAAGTTTGTTATAATTGAACAAATAATATGAATGTGTATCATCATAACTATTTTTATTTTTAAAATAGAAGTTAGTTATTGAAAATATGTCAAATGAGATAATTGAAATAATTATTTTTTTAATAAGATTAACTTCTTTCATAACTTGTACGTGAGTGTCCATTAGTATATATGGATGTACATGAATTGTCTTTTAACAGAAAATAATATCATTTATTTCTTTTTTGTGAGATTGTATATGTATTTGGTACTCTTGAGACCGCCTAATGTACAATAAGTATTTTTTTAGTTTATAAATTATTATCATAATTATTTTAGTTTATTAAAATATGAGTTGGTTATTTAGATTATATTAAATTAGATATAAGAAATATTTAAAACATTTTTTATACAATTATTCTTTTTTATTATAGATTAAGATTACAATTTGTGCGTGAGTGTATACCAATATAAATGATTACACATGAATTATCTATAACAGAAAAAGATTCACTTTTTTTTCTCTTTATGACATTATTTAAATTTCAAAATTTAAGTTTTAATAATATTGAGTAAATTATATTTTATCACGTAAACTAAAAAATAATTCGTAATGACGTTCTTAAAAATAAATTTTTTAATTTTTAAAAATTAAGTTTATTAATTTATTTAACATTATTAATGTAAAATTTATTTTTAAATAGATTAATAAGTCAGATCAGACCTATAAACAAATTTAAGATAAATAATAAATTAGACTTAAACTTTAATTTTGTAGAACATATCTAATTTATATATTCAAAATTTGACATGTTCTAACCTATTTCCAGCCCTACTCACACATGGTTTAGATATTTATTTTAGTATTTTTGTTTTCAAAATATTAAGAGGGGAGTTGATTCGACGTGAGACGGACCCATGCTTTATAATGTGGAAATATTTAGAGTTAATTACTTATACACTACTAATGTAAAGTTTTTTTACACTAGTAACCAATTATATTTTTTAATTGTGTCATGTCACTGTAAACACATTTACTTTTAACAGTGACATTACATAATTAAAAGATATAATTGATTACACTGGTAGTGTATAAGTGATTAACTCAAATACTTATCCCTAGTTAATTTCAAAATATTTTATTACTAATATAATATTGAGTTTATGTTTAAACTATATTGTCCATCATGTAAATAACTTCAGCATTATTTTTCCATGTAAAATAAGAAATATCATTTTATTTTGAATACCCAGATTTTTTGAATCCGTATGTGGCTTATGTGTTAACACTAGTCGAATCAAAAAAATCTTTTCACTCAAATTTGTTTCCTCCTTTTTAAACTTATTTGAAAGGAACAAACTATGAAAACGAAATATGTAGGGATTTCCTTATTGCTGTGTATGAAATTGTGAGAGGAAAGCATTGACTAGCATCATGGGGTTAGTTGTTTGGAAAAGTCTTAATAACTTGAAAAAAAATCTTATTCATTTTAAGCATTCTTGAAAAGAAAATTATAAAAAGAAAAAAAATTAGGGATATTCTTTATTGTTTATCCGTTGGTATTGAGTTTATTGAATGACTATTGGCTACTTCTCAAAACGAGTAGGGACTTGTGATTTTCTCTCAAAAAGTAGGATAAGGTTCTAGCTTGTTTTGAACTACGAGGATAACAACGTATTTTTTTAAATACGTTATTTTTAATATAATCTCTTTTATTACTATTTGAAAATATAATACAAATAATCAGAATTAGTCTAATAAAAAATTGAAATACTATTTTAGATTCAGTAATATAAATATTTTTTTTTCCTTTTTAACATATTATCTTATACACATTTTTATTATTATTAAAAATTACAAAATCATACAAAATAGTATTAATTAAGAAGTGGGATTTACAAAAAATAAATAAATTTTAATAAATTTTAATCAATTATAAAAAAAGGTATACCAGATAATATGTTGCAAAACATTTATTATTTGGCATTTTTCTGTGGCTTCAGTTTTCTATAAGGGGCCTTTTTATCTTTACTTAGCATTTCACGTTTTTCTTGTTTACACTTTAAGCTTTGGTTCCTAATTCATGTGATGAGGTCACTTCCTTTTTTTTTCTCACGTAAAAGCTTTTTTTTTATAATTAATTTCATATCAACAGAATCGTATGTCAGCAAAAGAAACTTGCACAAAATAATGAAAGGATATTAGCTTTGAGATTCACAAACAACCAATATCAATGAAGTGTGCTTATATCAACATATTACATATCTCATTACAATAATTTTTTTTCTTCTCATATTGAATTTCTTTTTATTCATAAAAAACATGTTCCAATTTAGCACAATGTGAATTACAATATTTTTTATATAAAAATCTTATTTTAATAAAGTAAACTGCTGCTCAAATATTAATTGGCACACCCCCACAAAATAAATAGATAATGAATAAAAATTATTACGATGTCCTTTGAACATTTGACAGAGTATACTTTGGTACCATAATTGATCACGTAACCTATTGTAGTATAATCTCTTCAACTTCTAAACCAATATGATATGCTATATATATATATGGGAAATGTCCTTGTTAGTCAACTTAATTAATTAAATATTGTTGCACCATAAATAACATAATTAAGTTAGTCACGGGTCCTTGGCATTCAATGAAAGTTGTGTATTAACAATAGAGAGCCCAAGTTTTTAACTGAAAATGTTAATAATAATATTTTGCAACATGTATTAGAAATTTAGGAGGCCATCTAATTGTATTTTATTTTGACGGAAAAGATTAGACCAACCCCATTGTTGAACATTGTCATCAATTGGTTGAGTTTAAATTTTGCTTATGGCATATATAAATTGGTAAATGATATGTGAGTATCACTTTAAATGGATGTTCTTAATAAATGGAACGAAATGTAAAAGAAAAATAAAATAATAATGAACTGATTTATCTGTGGGAATCATGATATATACACCTCCTTTTTTTTCTTTCTTTTTTTATAAAAACACTCCCTTCTTTTTAAAAAATAATAATTAAATTCTTAAAATATTTTTAATTTTTTTTAATTTTTTAATTTTACACTCCTAACATTTAATTTAACACTTTTTTTTACATACTTTTTCCCTTATTTTCACATGCACTCTCTTAATTTTTCTTCACCTCCACCTTTGGTAAGTAATTTTAATTCTTTTAGTTTTACATTATTTTTTTCCCTTTCTCTTTCAGTTTTCTCACTGATTTCACTATTTACATAGTACTCTAGAATAGTGAAAATGTATTTTTCATAACACTAAATTTAATGTTAAGGTTTTTGGAGGGGTGAAAGGAAAGGAAGTGTTGAAAGAAAAAATGTGTGTCTAGTTTTGATAGAAACTGTCGAAGAAGCTACATGTACCTACAATATTGTCACCTACCAGCTCTATGATCTGGGTGTATGTAAAAAAGTGAAAGAGGTGAGAAAATAAGAGATTAATATAAAAGTCGAGAGAACTTAAACTACCTACTGAAATAAATTAAAATTTAGAAGAAGACAAAATGGTGCATGTGAAAATTGGAAAAGATAAAGGAGGTATGTAAAAAGAAAAAATAGTAAATTGAAAATTAGAAATGTAAAATTAAAAATTTAAAGAATAAAAAATTTATAAATATTTTAAAAAAAAATTTAAAAAAATAAATGAGGTGTATATACATTAGCCTTATTAGGATGAACCAGTTCGGGCCATTCAATAAAATGGGCTGATTGGAAACAATTATAATGGCCCATATCAATGTACAAAAAAAAATAGGCTGAAATTGATTAAACTGTATAAAACACTAAAACTAATCAAGTTATTTATAAGAAAAAAAACATTTAAATTTTTAAGACTAAAATATAAGTAAATTTTAATCAAATCAATTTGTTTAATATTTTTATCCAAAAATACTCCTAAAATAATAAATAAGAGCAGTACTTACAATAGATACAGTTATTTTAAGAAATGTAGTGTATATTTTATGTAAAATTATCAAAATTAAATGTATTTAATTAACATTTTAATTTATATGAAATTTAGTTTTTTTTAATTTATGTACAAGTCCTGAGGAAATAATTTATACATTGGCTGATTGGAAACAATTATACATGGCCAATATCAATGTACCAACAAAACAGGCCGAAATTGATTTAATTGTATAAAACATTGAAACTTATCAAAACTCCCACTCGATTTATATAAGAAAAAAATATTTAAATTTTTGAGAAAATTTGAATCAAATCAATTTCATTTTAATATTTTTTGTTTATATATAAATACCATTAAAATAATAAATGAGAATACTTACAATAGATATGGTTAAGGATATTTAAAGAAGTAATGTATTTTTTGTGTGAAATCATAAAATCTATACATTTAATTAAAATTTTTAATCTGTATGAATTTTTTTTATATATTTTTTAATTTATTCGTATATATCAACAAACTTTACATAATTAAGCAGTCTTACCTTAAAAAATTGTATCAATATTCATTGATCCAATTAGTGTTACAAATTTCAAGATCTCAAATTTGAGTCATGAGTTTAATAAAAAATAAATAAAAAAAACAAAGCAATGATAAAAAAAAATAATATTAGGATTTAGGATGTCACAATTGCATATCACCCATTAATTAGAAGCTGATACAAAACTAGTCCTCAGAATTATATAAGAGCCGCTGGTATTTTCAAATAATTCAATCTAGGTCCAGGTGTTTTACCCAAAGTCTTAAGAGAATGATTTCCTATAAAATATTTCTTCCTTTATATACAGTTTAATGTATAATGTGATTAATAATTTCAAACATACAATCTGAAGAAAAAAAATCGTAGTAATAGTATGGTTACATAATTACATTCAATGTTGCCCAAAGAAAGAAAGAAAGAAAGAATTCGCAACTAGGCTATGCACAATTCCCTCTTCAATCAGAACTTGATCCAACAATTTTTGGCGACCATCTTCTAACATTCTTCAACTTGCAATACCTTGATCCACTGTGACAAAAACATTTGCAGCCACAGCCTCATCTGTTTCAATCAGAACTCGATTGTTAGACACATTTCTGAGAGCATGATTTGGGAAGGTGTTGCCGTTGGCACTTAAAGAATACATAACATGTTTGATAAGGTTAGGGAAAAGCAAAACTTTGCTAAAATCAGCTGTCCATGAGGTTCCATTCCCATGCATAGACATCTTTGCAGCTGTGGCCTTTAAGTTCATGCCCTTCACAACATTTCTAGCAACAAAAATTTGATCAATTTGATTAAAAGCACTATTTGATTGGTCCAACTTGACTATATCAATCCCATGGTTTAACCCAGAGAACATGTTGTCAACAATGTTGAGACCATTTACAACCCCTTTGACTGATTTCAGCACAATATTGGCATCACCAAGGAAGAAACTGCTAGAGATATGAAGGTGAACAGGGTCTTCAGCAACAATATTGGTGTAATCCATGTAGGAATTCACAATCCTAGTTTGTGTCAAACCAGGAAGTTTCAGATAAATACCAGTGCCTCCAAAGCCTGAGGCCTTATTGTAGCAATGTACTCCAGAAATAGTGTTGGCTTGGCCAGTTACCATTATTCCTATGGCAGCAGAGAAAATCACAACATCTGTGACTGCATTGTCATTACCCTGAAGGCTTATTCCAGTGCCTGAGAAGCTCTTTTCATTTTTGTCTCCTCCAGCAGTGATGTGCTGGCCAAGGAAGGAGTTCCTGATGTAGGTTTCATGGCCACCTTGGACTAAAATTCCAGTGGTGGTGAAATGTGTAATGTAACAATTGTCTATGTTGATTCTAAGGGAGTTTTTTACTGAAATGCCCCCTCCCTTGAAGTTGGAATCCAACAAGAGGTCCTTGAAAGTTATGTACTCATAATCGTAGGATTTGCTTTCTCCTGAGGTTGACAAGCCTATGAGGTGTCTATCAGATGGAAAATTATTTGAGGCTCTTATAGTTCCCCCGTGTATCTGTTAACATCAAATTAGAAATAAAATCAAATTAAGCTGTCAAATTTTTGGTCTCTTGGGATGACCAAAACTTCATTTATGCCTTGATTTGCTGCAACTTTGTGTTATAGGAATTGGTGAAATTTGAAAAGTCTTTTGTTGAGAAAAGAACAAAAAAACATTGACAGAAAAGGAGAAAAGTTGGAAAAGAATTTTTTACTTTTACAATATTAAATGAGTATAGTCATTCATAAAAACATTTTTTTCTATTTCAAGTTTGACCAAAACCAAACTTAATAAACGTGGATATTTTGTCATGTTCTAGATTAATGTTCCAGTCATTTACTAAAAGATTATACCGAGTCAAGTTTCTATTCCTCAGTCATTGTAACAAAATTTTATATTTTTTAACCAATCAAAATTTATTACTGATATGCTTTAATTTTAAAAAAGTTAATGTAAAAGTCAATAAATTTATGATATTCCCACATGACAATTTGTAATTAAATGATAGTATAATTTGTTTTACTCTGTCAATGCATTACTAATTTACTATTATAAAAGTTGTCTTTCATACCATGAGGTTTCCAACCCCGGCTTGTGGCAACTTCAGTGGTTGGCTAATTACGTAGTTTCCACCCTCAAGATTAATCTGAGCACCTCCAAGGTCTTTGATGTCCTTCATTAAGAACCCTTCACTTGTACCTTTGGCTGCATCAGCCATGGCTGCAAGAAGAGCTTCAGTACTGTCTGAATTGCCTGTTGGATCTGCACCATAAGATGTCACTAGGTACACGTGTGGTTTCTTGAGATCCTGCATTATCAAAAAAGAAAATTAACTAAAAAACATTGGTTATTTTCCCATAGAAAATGAATGAATTGTTGGAAACATAGGAGGAGTTAAGCATCGGGAGAACTCTATTAACAGATCATGAGCAAACCACACAAATGAATTTTATACCACATCTTAACTCAAAACCTCCAAGTATAAAGTTTATGAGTCTTTCTCACTTATATACTAATAAACATATTCAACTCTATCCAATGGGAGATTCTCATTGACACTTGCATACCAACATGAATTACCTGTGATGGCAGAGGAGAAGGACTAGGAGAGGGTGAGTATGAAGGTGGTGTTGAAGTAATGGAGTCACGTCTAGTAATGGAGGCCTTGAATGCTTTAAGTCCAAGCATTACTTCTTGATGAGCGCCACTATAAAGAGTCTCTAGAGGCATGTTCACCCCATAAGCATGAGTCACAAAGAAACCAGTTACCCCAAGAATTATGAACCACATTGGAGATATTGTTTCCATTGGTGAGCTTTTCAGAGTAAATCAGGTTAGGGAGATGCAGTTATGAAAGGGGCTTTGGTTGTGACGCATATAAATAAGAGGGAAAAGTGGAGGGGGTTAAGTAAGACTTTATATGGAAATATTTGGTGACATTTTCGTATTGAATCATACACATGATGCTTACATCAATTGGACAATGATGTTAGTGTTAGTTTGAAGGTTCCTCTTTAAACTTTTCCTGTGTTTCATTTTCCTCTGACGTGACACAAAAGTAAGCAGTTAACAAATTTAGGGAGCTTTAAAAGTTTGACATGGTGTGGAAAGTATTTTTATTTAACAATGAGTTTAGGTAAGTTAGGTATCATGAACTCGCCATCATCATGACATGTCTCAAAATTTTAAGGGCGTTGGTAAAGGTACTGACAAATGTACCAGAAGAGATCCTCTCATTTACAGTAAAATGTAAAAAGGATTTTGGAATAGGAAGAAAACTAGCACTTTGATGATTTAACATTAGCAGAAAGGGTCCACCATTTATGTCCTTCAATCAGGAAATTTATTTGATGGAGAAGTTAGTCCTGCATAACATCATATATCATTATTATTATCTATATAAATATGACTCATTATTATTATCTATATTAATCTTTAATTATCAATTTTAAAATATTATAAAACTATGCTTAGTTATTAGTATTATCAAATTATTGATCATCACACTGATTATTAATTATATATATAAATATGATTTTTTTTATCATGATTAACTTTACAAGTGTTTAAGTGTAAATAAATATACAATCAATAATGAAATGAGGTTAATGAAATATTTAATAGTGATTAAACTTTGCATCACAAGTAATTAATAATACTTAATAATGTTAAAACTAATTGAAATCTCAAATAGTGATTAATATTGGCTCACAAATAGGTAATATTAACTAAATGAATAATTATCTATATTAATATATAAAAGGAATATCCTTCTCAATAACTACCTTAGTTTTCACATTTTTTAATTATTATACACTTTTTAAAAAAAATTTAAAAAATATATTTTTAAATCAAATTTAAGAACTTAAAATTAATAATTCAATCATAATATTAATTAGATTAATATACTTTTATTATTTAATAGAGACACAAAGTATCTCGATCTCACTAGAATATATAATATATATTAATATTAAGCATTTATGAAATGAAATTAACTATATTTATTAACGTAGTTAATCTTTTGTTTGAGTGGATGTCAGCTGGAGATATTTTATGGTGTGCATATCTCTCTCCATGGAGATAAATTGAATCAATAGATATATCTATTTTCACTTTTATTCTCTTTTATTTTTATCTTTAAATATTATCTTGATTTTATTAATAATAAAAATAATTTTATATTATAATTTAAATTATTCATTATAAATTTAAAAATATAAATTATCTTTTCAAATATATTTATTTATTATGAATTTTAATTATGATATGATTTACATATTAAAAAATATTTGTTGATCAAAAAGTATATTAAAAAATATGTTTTGTGAAACTTTATTATATAAAAATAAAATTTTATGCTAGATAATACACAAGCTAACGTTAAAAATCATATTTAAATTTATTTTAATTGATTGAAAATACAATTTTTTTTTTTTGCATCGATGGTAAAATTAAACTCGTAATATGTATTTGAATTTGAATTCTTCCCAAAACTCTCTCTTTCCCCTTCCTTATAAAAGAAAAAACAATTTTTGGGAAAATATGGTGATTTGTGTGTCTTTATGTAAGCCTTGCATGAATATATTTTTTATGATCTGAAAAATAACATGAACTTAAATTTATATAACCTTAAGACAGTTAAAATGGGTTTAGAGAGAGCACAGAATAGATTGCTGTCCCAAAATTTAGAGGATGGTTGCAGAAAAGTTGAATCATGTTCTTGGTACCTTTCAATTAAGAGACAAGTGATATAGGAAGAAACGTGGGGCAAGCACGTACTAAATAATTGAGACACAAATTTGGCGGTATCAGCAAATAATTTTCATGTCGATTGTCGAGTTTCAACCACAAAAGCTTACGCCAATTGTTACGCCTTTTTGTCTCATAATTTTATTTTATTTTGCTACAGTGTCTCATATTGTGTCCAGGTATTTATCATTCAATTCAGTAATAACCATTGAATTCAAAACATATTTTCATATTAGTCTATAAAATTAAAATAAAATGGTCTAATAGATCTTTAAAATATTAAATAAATTTTTAAATTTAGTTTAATCTTTAAATATATATTAATATTATCACTCTAATTACATTTTTTCCTTTAAATTTTGGACTAATATATAATTATGAATTTGCATTTTTATAAATATATTTAATTATTTCTTAATTTTTTAGACTAATATGATATTCTAAATTTGTGGACTAATTTAAATGTTAAGTTATTCAATTTAAAAATTTTCTAATTTTATATGTCTAGATATTCGTTATTAAATTTTAAATTTTATATTAAATTTTTATTTTATAAAGTGATGTTTTATATATATGGATCAATTTTTTTTTTATAGGAAATATTATAATTTGATTTTTAGGCCAAGTATACATTGAATCATTAAGGTTAGCTTAAAAAGACGAAATTGTAGTAATAATCATAAGTTCAAATATTTTAGTTATTTTTATAATACTTTTTACATATAAAGAAGCAAGTACACATTGTATTCTTGAATTGTCTTCACATGTCAACTTATTTATTAATATGATGTGATAATAAAGTATATTTTTAGTTAGATGTTTGTTTAAATATTTTATATTTGATAGTATATGCAAATCAAAATCAAAAGTGGTAATTTAAGTTGTTTAACACGTATAATTTAAAAAAACACGTATTATTTTTTAAAGGATTTGATCCACATTTTAGACATAAAATCAAAATTATCAAAGTCTAATAAGTCGCTGCAGTACTACTAAATAACTACTACATAACGGAAGATTAAGCAATAGGGATTAAAATTAGAGTTTATTATATAACTACTGACTAGTAATAAATATATACATACTATTACAACACTAATTGCAAAATAAACTTCAATGTCAGTGGACATCTATACAATACACAACCACATCAAAGTAGTTATCAACAAAAAAAAATATAGTCATCTCGAACATGACTAGCCTCCAATTGCATGCTAATTTTGTTCTCCTCTCATATCAAATATGACCATTACAGTTTCAATCATAAGGAAAACACACAAAAAGTTTGTGAAAAGAATTCAACATAACAACTTATGAAAACATCATCATATTGAAACATTTCAACTTATAACAATACAACATCGTCATCAAACCAACTTAACATCTCAAAACATGTTCACAACATCAACATATATACATATACATCATCTGATGTGTCATCATGCATATCAACTATGAAGATCTCCTACATCTTATGGTGAGTAGTTTAAATGATTTGATCATATCTAATCACAACGACTAGTATAATACTAGAAACAACAATTGACATTAAGGCTAAAAATAACAGCTAGCATTAGGCTAGAAACAACGACTAACATAAGCTAGATTAATTTCTTAAGTTTTTTCATTTAAACAAAGAAGTATAATACTACGTCAAGATATAATAGTTTGGGTATGGACCTACCACGACATTAGTTTACAACACTAGAACACCTATGGGATTAATCTACCAACTATCTTTCAAATACCACAACCCTCTAATACTAGGTTAGAGACTAAGTCATTGACCCGATACTTTACTTTGTTTTAGTTGCTTTATACACGTGTATCTCGACTTTACCCATACACGCATACCACATAGAACCTAGAGGAGACAATTGAAAAATAATTTACTTATTCAGAGGCCAACTTACCTATTGAGGGGTTTCAATTAGACTTTTGAAACAGTACAACATATATTCGCACAATGGGATATTAAGTTTGAAAAGATCTTTGACTCTCCTCTAAGTTCTATGATCGTAACTAAGATATGTATCTAACCCACATATTTGTAGCCTATCAACTTAACAACTTTATGATTTTTCAACATACAACTTATCAACTTTCAACTTTACAACATATTAACTTAAACAACGTAAACATCACACATCTTTGCAACATTCACAATCTTAAATAAACACTATCAGAAATCAACTTGAGAAAACATAAAATAGCTCCCAACTTCAGATAATATTCTACTTACTACATCATCATAAATCAACTACCAAACAACTTAATAATCAACTTTACATTATACCACTTAGTCATCATAAATCAACTGTAAATCAACATTAAATAACAATTTCTCATAAGGAAACTCATATGCTTGGCGCCACTCATTGGGTGTTTGATGTCACTAAGGCAGGGAGTTCCATGTCTCGTCCATGCCCAGCGTCATATCACTCGTGCTTAACGTGATTGAGGTAAAGAGTATCCTATACTACCGCACCTAGTGTGGAAACATCCATGCTTGACCCTAATTAGACGAAAAGCTCTCTGTCCAACTCACACCTAGTGCCAGACACTCTAGTGCCTGGTGTGAACCTAGGCAAAGATGTGTCTCTCTTCTCACATTCAGCGCAATTCAACCTATGTCTGGCGTAATCCCAACCTGAAACAAATATCTTTCCTCACATCCTATGCCACCAATCTTTCGTCCAACGTGAATGAGATAGATGCCTTTCTTTAGAACCACGCTCAACACCTTGAAGGTACGCCTGGTGCGATATTAGATTTTACACTTGTGCACAACCAAATTTTCGCCCAATTGCCTAAAAATTAGTGAATTCCCACAACATGGAACACAATAAACAACATTTATACAACATAATTTTCATCATCAAAAATAACATGCAACTGTAATCAATCCAGAATCAAGCATGAGCCTCCATGAACACCCTTGAACAACAACCCACAAAACCCTCTTAACTTTATCATTCAATCTCTCAACACCGTAAATTAATTCATTCAAATCATCACAACCAGATAATGCACTCTTAAATTCGAAATCACAGCTTCCTTTATCTCTTAGAGACTCAAATCCACAAAAGGAGAAGAGAAAGAACTTCATATGACTCTGACTTTCACAAGCTCGAATTCCAGCCAACAACTAACTAGGATCAACCGAGGAAAAGGTAGAAAAGGGAATGATCAAGTGAGGAAGAAGAAGAACGGAGAAGGAGGAGAGAATCTCTCTCTAGCTTTTCTCTAGAATTCTTGGAAACTCAAGTTATAAGCTTCCTCTTTAAAAGTTTTCCTTTTATACTTTTCCTAAGTCGGTTTCACTTATCTTTGATCCAACCCTCTAGAGATCAATGTGTCTTTAAGTCTCCCAATCCTAGAACTTTCAATAGCAACTATCAAATCAAACAATAGAGTTATGAGATGACAATATTACAACAACTGAATGTACCACTAAGCCCAATCTGAAGTTTGGAAATCGAGACAAACACTCACGACCTATTATGGAAATGGCCCCAAATAAATACACTTCTAATTTTCAAAATGAAAGAGATTATTCTTTTTATATTAACTTTTCACTTTTTTTTTTCAATTGAATCTTTAAATCACAAATTCCAAGTTTGTAACAATAAAACATTGAAGGAGTTTTACATTTTATAAAATATGTACCAACAAATATTATATATATATATATATATATATATATATAAAAGACTTGGAAACTAGAAAAAAAAATCACGCTAAAACTTTCTTTGATTGCACTGAGATTTTTTTCTAATTCTAATTCCTACTACTACACAATAATTTTAGAGAAAATATTTTATAGATGATAAAAGATGCATAGGATTTTATTGAAAAAATGTAATAATAAATAGTTGTTAAATTTTGTTTATATTATGTAAAAAAAATATTATTTTTGTTGAAATTACATGATGATTTTTATATAATATTTAAATTTTCAAATACTTATAAATAAAGCAACCTTATATATTTATCGTTACATGCCTAAAAAATGCACTGGTCCAATGTACCTCTTTACTCTTACAGGAACCAACTTGGGTAAATAATTATACTTCCTCATAAAATTAAAAAAAAAAAATATATATATATATATATATAAATCAAATATTTTAATAAAATCAAAACAAATGTTAATTTTTTTTATTAAAGAAAAAGATGATAACCGAAGAGGCGAGAAGAATGCATTGAGGGACAGGGGATGGTAGACTTTGAGAAATGGTTGCTAATAAAGTGAAAATAAAAATATTAGTAAAATCTAAAAAAATGGGAAAAAAAATCCCGATTAATTTGAATCCTTAAACATGATTGCATATAAAATATTTTTTTTAGGAACTATTAAAAACAGCTATTTTTTTTTCAAAGGAAAAATCAAATGTAGTAATGTACCCCACTATTGAATATCGAGCTCCATTATGTAGTATCTGTCTTAAATATATATTTTTTAATTGTCCACATAAAAATATGTGATGAATTGAATTTTTTTCCCATGATTTTTATTACAAACTATTATCATTTTCTTTTTTCCGTAAGAACGATAGCTTGTAAGTGGTGATATATTTTTGACTGGAATTTTAGCTGGGGAATCTTATCTCATTCACAATACCAAAGGTGACTCTGTTATATATCATATAACAAACGTGGGAATTTGGATTGTCTAAAACGAAAAGTAAGATGTACCCAATGAGATTATATATTTGGGTATGAAACAAATGTTAAATTGAGAGGCATGTGTTACACGTAGCTGTAACAATTGGAAAAAGAAGAAAAATTGTTAGTCTAGTATAAATAATTAACATCAGTTTTTCTTTTTTTTTAAATTTATTTTTCCTTCTCTCAAATTTAATTTAGGAGAAATTTATTTTTTACTCTTTAAATTTAAAATTATTTTTTTTAATCTCTATAATTTTAAAAATTCTTATTTTAGTCTCTCGTGTATTAACAGATTTTCAAACAAAATTTGAATATAAAGATTAAAATATTTTTTTTGAAATTACAGAAATTAAAAAAATTAAATTTAAAATACTAAGGAGGGTGTATTGGATTAGGATTTTAAAGGACTTTTTTTGTTTAAAAAAATCATACGGATTTTAAAAGACTTTGTAGGATTTTCATGACTTTTAAGACTTTACAGGATTTTACAAGATTTTAAATCAGAATTTTAATGGATTCTGCAAGACTTTTAAATTAAGATTTTAATGGATTCTGTGAAATTTTGTAGAATTTTCGTCAATTTTTGACATATGATAAGATTTCAAAAAAAATTTATATATTCAAATTTAAAAAGAATCAAAGATAAAAATAACAAAAAATAACAATGTTTAGATAAATAATAATAATAATAATCCTCCATAATATCATATCCTCTTAAATAGCATTCACTCAGATTCTCCATAATGTCACTACCTTCATACATGCTCGAATGTGACATTGTACATATATAAAAACAATATAACTAAAATTAATAATATAATAAAAAATAAAACATGTTAAAATATTTCAATCAAGTACGACCAAAATAACATCAAAACAATATAATTCCACCATTCACAATGTGTTCATACACAACCAAAATATAAAGCAAACACTTCAATCAAGTGCAACCAAAATAACACCAAAACAATATAGTTTGACAAATCCAACATGTGTTTAGACACAACCATCCTAGCTTGTACTCAAATCAAGTGCAACCAAAATAACATCAAAACAATATTGTTCATCCTAGCTTGTACTTTATCCAATCTGAACATTCTTCTATTGACAACATCAAGAAATTTTTTTTCTTTGCATTAGTATCGAGCAAATCAGTCGCCATGTAGCGAGTTAGATCATCGAAATTTGGGATCTCTTTAATGGCCCTCCAAACATTTCCCTTTGCCTCTTGGTATCTTTCTCTTTTCTCCATCAAGTTAGACATTTTTTCAAAATTGGCAGCTATAATCTCAATGCCAACAGATAGATTTTCTAGAACTTTGGCTTGACTATTATTCCTAACTGAGTTAGAACTTACTCCATACTCGAACTTACTCCACTTACGATTAATTGGTCTTTTAGTGGGAACCTCTGAGCTTAAAGGGGGTTGTGGTGGTGAAATGCTTGGGTGAGGTGATGGAGGTTGGTAAGGTGATTCATAGTGATTTGGTGTTATGAATACATCATTGTTAAGATCATATAAAAAGTTTTCCATCTCAAAATTAACATTTTCTTCTCCAAAAGTTGCAGTATCAGTATCATCAGGGTCTAGTGACATGGAAGTGTGCCCACTAGCGGTTTTACCCCCAACAACAATCTTCAAATCCTCATAATCAACCATACTTTTTTCTCAAAGATTTTTGTGACTTGGGTGAGACTAGATAAAAAAATATCCATTATTAATATATTAAAAATAATATAATGCACTAAACTTGTAAACTATTAATATATTCAAAAGATTACTAAGTAATCTCACCTTTAAGTACTCTTTCCATACTTCATCACTAGTAGTTAATGTCTTTGTAATTGGATCCCACCCAAAGCCAGAGTTGTTGCGCATAAGTGTTGACATATTGTTATATTATTTCTTAAACCACTTCATTCGACTCAAGTAATGATTATACATTTTAGGGAATTTAATTTTAGCATTAAGACGAGGAAGGATGATTTTCTCCACATTTAGTTTGCTAATTGATCCATTAGCATCACCCAGTCCACTTTTTTATAGCATCCACTATCAGTCGTAACAATTCATCAGAATCTTCCTTGGTCCAAGCTTCATAGTTTTCTTTCTCTTTTCCGTTTCCTTTATTATTTCCTTGTGAATCTCCTATTTGAATTACTAAAACAATATATGTTGTAAACTAGTTATATAAATAATTATGCATAAGAGACAAAATCAATAAAATTATATTATTATTTTTAGAAGCACATCAATCATGCAAGATCGGATATATCTTGGCTATCCAAATGGATAAAATACCTCAGCCATTATAAAAAAAAACATGTAAAGACGGAAATATAGAAACATAAGATAACTATTTATATTTAAAAAATTAGTATATTCGATACTGAAAAAATATTTAGATATATAATTTTTTTAATGTAAACAGAAGTATTTAGATACAGAGAATATATATATATATATATATATATGAGAAAATATAAAAAATATTTATATATATGTATATATATATATATATTAGTATTTTAGTTATATATTATATGATATTTTTTTAACAATATTTATAAATGTAAATTATTCTAACAAATATTTTAACAATATTTCTTTTTTTAAAATAAGTTAATGGAGGAATAAACTCTAAATCCTAAAAAATTAGATACTGCAATGTCTTATGTTAATTTTATTTTTTTAAAATATAATAAAATCCTAATTTCACAATATAACAATTAAAACAAAAATTCATAGTAAAAAAAATAAAATAATTGTTGAGTTATAAAAGGAGGAGAGATAAGAGTAACAACAAACTCAAGGGAAGGAGAGAGATTGTAGTTTTTATACAGAGAGGTTCATTCTCCAACTAAGATCAATTTTCATCTCATTCTACTCATATAAACCTTAACTCAAATTCATCTTATATATATATATATATATATTGTAGAGATCATGATATCAATTTCATCTTTCACCTTTCCCTTTTCTTGACGTGTGTTATAAAAAAAATTAACACTTAAAATTTGAAATTTTAAGCATTTTTTGTGTTATATAAAGAAACAAATTCAACTAAATAGAATAAAATTGAGCAAGTCAATGACACTGTCATTTACATATCAGAGTTTCACAAAATAGGGGAATGGAATGAGAACAATACTACAATATTATATATGAGCAGTGAACAGTAGTGCAGTATTATTAGCAAATAAAAAATGGAGAAGACGAGAGTATAGAAAAAAAAGAATGAAAAACTTACTTAGAAATTCTTGAAGCACCTGAAAAGTCACTTCAAACAATCCTCCAAAATTCGATGGGTTTGGATGAGATTATTTTATGAATTTGGTATTTATAGATAACACTAGAAAGTCCTTCAAAATCCCTCTAACACAACAATCCTTTAAAATTCTTATATTTTTTAATACCAATAAATTATTTTTAAGTTGCAAAAAATCTCAAATGAATACCAATGAATTTTAATGGACTCTTTAAAAAATCTTGAAAATCCAAATTGAATACACGGGATTGTTTTTAAGTGACATAAAATCCTGATTGAATACCAATGGACTTTTTTACTCAAAAAAAAGTCTTTTAAAATCCTACAAAATTCTAAACCAATACACCCCCTAAAAATAAACTTAACTTAAATTTAAATAAAAAAACAGTTTTAAGTCGTTTCTTTTTTAACATCCACTCAAGATTGATATTTAAGTTTCATTTCCAAACCTAATTCAGTATTGTTTGGTAAGAAATAATATATTTATCAATTTTTTGTAATTAGTTTTTATAAATAAATAATAATAAATAAATAAAAAACTGACTGATGATCTTTTAATGAGTTTTTATGTTCCAATCACGTTGTTTTTTTTTTTTTATTATTATTCAATTGTCTTATTACTTTTTATATAGAAAGTATTCAAATAAACAGATTTCTAAATACCCCTTAAATCGAGAAAGTATTACAATTCCTACTATTATAATTAGTGTTCATAAGCAGTATTTTTGAAAATTTAAAATTGTTTACATTATCATTTAAAATGTCACGTATAATTTAAATAAGATATTAATGTGTTAAATTATATTTTTCATCATTTATTTTATTTTAAAAAATTATTCTAAACATTTATTTTTTAAATTGATATTATTATTATTTTATTTTAAATTAATTTGATCTTTTTGAAATAATAATTATTTCACTTTTGAAATACGATTTTAAATTATTTTTTGACTAATTTAAAACTTATATTCGTCTATTAGATTTAATTACATAAAAACTATCGTATACAAATGTAATTCAAGCAAAAAAAAATGTGTCATTAATATGATAAAAGTCACCTAAAAATAACAATTTTAAATTATTTTTTAACTAATTTAAAACTTATATTCGTCTATTAGATTTAATTACATAAAAACTATCGTATACAGATGTAATTCAAGCCAAAAACAAATGTGTCATAAATATGATAAAAGTCACCTAAAAATAAGTCTAAGAAACAATTGATTTTTTTTAAAAAAATAAATTTCATATTATTTTCTAATTTTTTGTTGGATATTATTTTCATATGATTTTTATCATATTTATAACTGTTAGATTCAAACGTTATTTCAATATTATAATTATAGTTAAATTTAATATTTTAATTTTCACGTCTTGAATCAATTAATTTAAAATAATATCGTAAAATTATAAATAATTATTATTTTAAAAAGAATAAAATGAATATAAAAAATAAGATAAAAGGTGAAGACTATAGTTTAACCATATTAACATTAAGTATGTGAATAATTTGCATTTATATATTATTTAACTTTTCTACTCCTTTTCAGTATGCGATATTTTTACTCTTATTACTCTAACACTCAAATAATTGTTTTATAATGATGATTTGTTTTGCGATACATGATTAAATCATATGATAGGGAGGAAAATAATTATATAAAAAGTCCACTTAAAGTTCAGACTTAGTTTATAAAAAATTTTGATCGCAACTTTAGGTTAATTAATTAAATGAGTCCAATTAAAACCTTGAGTTTAATTTATTTAAAAAAACATAAGACTTGAAATTGATTTGTTTAATTTATTTATAAATTAATTATTTTTAGTTTTATAAAATAAACTCAAAAATTAATTTTTAACTTCTTTTAGTATCTAATACGATAAAATAATCTAAATATAATGCACTAAACTTGTGGCAGATAACATTCAAATATTTTAGACTTTTATATTTTCATAATCCAGAAAATAAAAATAATTTCTTAACTACTACAAAAAGATAGTTCAAAAATTAATTCTAACACTTGACAAGGTTTACATATTTTTCATAATAAATATATAAGTAACAAAGGACAATGAAGTTCCCATTATAAAGTTAAATAGACGAGCTATTCACATGCTATTAACGTTAAGTAAATTTTTGAACTATTTATTTAATTAAACCAACAAATTTAAACAAATATCTAATAAATTGAGGTTAAAAATTTCATGTATAGCTCTATTTATTTAGACTCCTAATCGAGGCCATATTAACTGCTTAATAATTTGTCAGCAGATATGAGTTCTAGGTGGTGCTTTCTTATGTGTATTAAATTTCAAATATGGACATAACCCATGTTTACATCCCAATGTGACACATGCTTTGACACTATCCACTATAGAGTATTATAATTGAGACTTCTTTCATAATTTTAGTGTGCAAATTGCATATTAGGTTATTGAATTGGAAAACACTTGAATGCCAAATTATGAAGGCGGTGATTGAATAAATAAAGTACTCGAGTTGGGAAAGAAAGAAGCTAAGATTTTATGATGTGTGCGTGGCCATGTCTCAATAAAGATATTGGTTTGAGTACTTCAATTTGCTGAGTCATCTTGAGAAAAGATAGAGACAAAAAGCCCCCATTTTGCTTATATTTGACACCAACTCAAGGTATCTTTTTGAATAGGTCCATTAAGCATGTCTCACACCTTGTTAGTTTGGTTTGGTTTTGGTTGGAGTCAATAATAATGCATTTGACAAGAAATTGCATGCATTTCACCACCAAATATTGGACACGCAAGCTGTCTATCTCGGCTTGTATACCGGAATGGACTCATAGGAGAAAATTCTTAATCGTCTCAACATTCTCGACCACTGAGACAATCGAGATAAACAGTAATGATACACCATTGATTTAGTCACAATTATCCCACCACATATAATTATCTCAACGTTCTTAGCCACCGAGACAGTTGAAATAGACAACCTGGATACACCATTAATGTAGTCACAACTATCTTAACCACGTATAGATACCTCGATATTCTCAATTGTCGAGATAGCGAAAATAGATAGTTTTAGTATACATACAATTGATTCAAGGACAATTATCTCGACAATCAAAAATGCTGAAATAGTTGACTAAACAAAGGTTAAGAGTTTGATCTGTCATCAAGAATCAAATCCTAACGATCAATATAAATAGTTACATAAATCAAGATAAAATTATCATCTATTTATTAATAACTTAGGTACTTAGGAGTTCAGAGACACCTACATCAAAGATTTATCAGTGTATTCCTGGACACGTACGGTCAATGACAAGAATTAAGAGTTAGCATTACGTTATTAAGCTTTGAGAGTGTATGAGCCTGGCCACAGGTACTGTACTACATAGTTAATCCCATTATGTTGATTCTCTCCTACTCTTTATAGTTTATATGGTATCACAAGCTTACTATGGGATTGGCAGCAGGCGTTACGGGTCCAAATCCAAACCATGTAAACCTCTATGGAGCCCATATGAATCTTATAACAGCTCCTCAAAGAAGTAGGGATGAGTGATGGGCCAATGACAAATTTTCTTCTCCAATTAAGACACTAGACTCATCAGAAAAACTTGATATGAAATAGTGAAATATCCTCTTTATGGTATAGTATAGAATAAAGATAATGTACAGGATTACAAGCATGTTTATGCATAGAATCTATAAATGAATGCTAGTCAATATACTCCTTGTTTCTCTAACAGATTTCTTAATGAAATCCTAGAAACCTTGATATTTTCTAGAATTTAACAGTCCATATTTACGACCATTGTAACTTCTAATTCTTGCTCTGCCTTAGGCCTTAGGCTTGCCCTACATTCCACCCACAAATCTAAACAGATTCAATTAATCCCTAGAAAAGTTATTACAATAAAACTGTACCAATAAATGGTGATGTTTTATGTGGTAATGACAATACCAGTTACCATTCACTTGAACATGAACAAGTGTACATGGATGCAACCCAAAAACCAATATATCAATTTTGAGGTTCTCTATCTTTCGCTCCAGGTCCATCATTCCATCCTAAAGGAACAACTGAAGTTGCAGTTTGAAGAACAGGTGACTCAACTATATTTCCAAGCTCAACAGTGCCAGGCTGCCAGCAGATGCAAGGCCAAACAATTGTTTCAGATGTGGAAACTGTCGCCGTTTCTCAATCCTTAAGAAAGATGAGGAACCATCGCTCATACAAGTCGTAGACTCAGCAATCAAAAAGGAAGAAAGAAAACGTATTATTCCTTTTTGAAACATCAATTAAAGATACATGACAAATTAGCAGGGTCTGGAACCAGTAAAGTAAATAGAAAGAAATTTGACGCCAGAGAACATTGTGAAGAGAATATAACTAACAAGTCTGAAGTATGAACCTGCAAGGTTTGGAGAACATGAAGATTAAGTAGCCAAAAATTTATAAGATAAAACAAATATACCTCTTGCTATTCATGAAGACGACTCTGAACATCTAGCTGCAACTAAGTGCCTCTCTAATTTGCAAGGCACTGCCACTCAAAAACAAGAAGTTATGTTGATTCGAGGAAAACATCTGATGCCAGTATGAAAATAACCATGAATGGAAGTTCTTGATACTCAGAAGTGGATATTCATATAGATAAGGAATATAACATAGTGGATGTCATATTGATGAGGAATATATAAGTGGGCAAGTAGGACGAACTCAAGGAAAGAATTACATGTAATAGCCTAAATTATAGCTACTAAGTTTAAGCAATCTTTATTAGAAACAACAAAGGTGATTGCAAAATTTTAACAACCAAGGTAAACTTGTTTTATATAGAAGAATCATTGATAATCACATTCTTCTCTAATTTTAGTGTTCTGCTCCTTTCTGAGATATGCATAAAAACAACTAACACAAACTTGCTTTATATAGAAGAATCATGTTTAATTTGATTAAAAAATAAAATAAAATTCAACCCTCAGATTCCAAAGCTTAGATTTCAATCCTTAAGCATGATTGGTAGTTTCCTTTCCACAACTTTCAATGAAAGAAAGCTAGCAACTACTGAATTTAATTTAAATACAGTAAAATTCAGAAAGACGTGTTCAAAATGGATGTGGTCTACCATAGTCCATATGTACTAGCTGTGTAGTCAAATCCAACCAGCTTTCCATGATAGATCTTCTCAACTTCAAAGGCACATTTATTTACCAAATCAATTTTTTTTTATCTCCAAAAGAGAGTCATCCTTCATGGTTCACATCCAATGAAACAAAATCAGTGAAAGCCAACTAGACAGCCACAAGTGCCACAGAAATTATATAATAACTTCAATTTCTGCTGTCTTAGCTTAAATCAAGAACTCACCTAAGTTGCTGTAGAATTGAATGGTGAGCATTTTGGTCCTGAATAGTAGCCAACCAAAAAGGAAAAAATTGCTACTGAACAACAGCTTAAAAATCAGTCTCAAAGTGGGAAGAGCCCAAGCTCACTGTACAACAGCTAAATAGATAGGTGATAGCATCAGCAACATGATGAAATTGTAGTCATAAATTGAAGCAGAAAATTTGAAAGAAAGAAAAGTAAAATAATGGACCAACCTTGAGTTCAGGATCAATTGGCCAGCAACTGAGCATGCTTCATATGCATAATGCTTAATCAGATAAATGAAAATGAAAAGGACAATAGCATAATACTAAAGTGAGATGCTTCATATGCGTAATGTTTATTTTAATGGCTATGCTTTATGAGATTCTATCCTATCCACTGTGGGTTTTATATTAAATACAGGCCCTGAGTTCAAAGGAAGGAGACTCCAATAGGAATCCTGACTATCAACCAAACAGCTATGCCATTTGATTCTATAAGAACCCTCAGGAAAGTCAGACACATCAAGTGAGCAATGTGAAAACCCCTGCTCTTTCTCATTAGGTCTAAAATCCATAAATGTCTCCACAACCCTACTATTACCATGGCCCCTGTTATGCATAATTCTTCTCTTGCCTGCAACACTATCCAAGACATGGCATAACAACTTCTGGTTCAGTTCAACAATTTCATCATCTTTCCAAGCTTCATATCCACATTGCGATTGACCCATGGTTTGTCCACATGGGACATTGAAGGATGTGCTGCAGCAAAGGATGCAATACAACTTAGTTGACTTAACCAAGAAGTTTGGTGGCACATTCTTCAATTGAAGACAAATATTCAATGTTAGGTGGGAGCCTTGCAAAACAGATATATCAACCCCAATTTTAATGCCCTCATTGTGGACAAAAATCTCTGACCCAAAGAATGGCCTGCAAAAATAATGCAAATAGAACATTAGCAGTTTGTTAAAGCTTATGTGTGTGTGTCTATAAAGAGATATATAAAGCCCCACACAGTATACTTTAAGTGTTTGGAAACATAAACATACACCAAATTGCCAACTTTCAATCATGGTTTGATTGAAATGAGACCTGAAATGGCCCACACTAGTTCAAGATTTACAGATATGGCTGCACAATAAAATCAGAGAGTACTAGATGCACAAAGGTGAACTATAAAAGAAAACATCTATTTAACAAACAGCAAAAGCAAACCAATTCATCTTAAAATATTAGCAAACTAATAATGATTGGAAACCCACTCCTTGAGATCCCAATACAATGTTGGCAAAGGCAAACTCATCAACTCCTATCAGCAATAGTCTATAACTATATAATTTATTCTGGCTTGAAAAGGAATAGATAGAGGGGACCTATGTCTTCTCATATGAAATAATTTATCCAAAACAGTGACAATATCAAAGGAGAAAATAATTGTCCAAGCTAGCATCATTGCATTTCAAAATTTAACTTCATTAAAAATTTCATACTAATACCACTGGATAATTAATATACATACCTTACTTTGAAGAAGTACTTGGGAATCCGAAAATGAATGTGACTCCCTCGAGAATTGTAGAGCTTTGAAATTTAAGGTACAAAATTTGATTAAGGCTGGGTGGTTAAACTTCAAAGAGGATAATCCTAATATCGGGAACAATCCTCTACCAGGGCATGGAGGGCCTACAGTTAATTCTATTGAGGAGAATAAAGAACAGTTCATGAGCCTCTTATAAACATCAAGTTCCCTACCAACCCCAAAATTCTAATTTTATCAACCAAGGGAATCCTCACCAAACTTCTGGGGGATATCAACCAACCTCTGAAATTGAGCATGATCGGTCTAGTGAGAAGTTGAAAATGCTAGAAGAGAGGCTAAAGGTTGTGGAAGGAGGTAGTTATGATATTGGTGAAGCTGTCGATCTTTGTTTGGTTCCAGATATAGAGTTCCCCCCAAAGTTCAAAGTGCTTAAAAGAATCATTGTTCAAAGTTCAAAGTGCCTATTGGTTCCAGTTATGATATCGGTGAAGCTGTCTAAAGAATCACATAACCATGTATTGCAAAAAGATGGCAGCATATGCTCGCAATGATAAGTTGCTTATTCATTGTTTTCAGGATTCTTTAATTGGGGCAACTTTGAATTGGTATATGCATCTTGAACGGGCCTATATTCGCTCCTGGAAGGATTTAGCTGATGCTTTCCTTAAACAATATAAATATAATCTTGACATGATTCCAGATAGGTTTAAATTACACATGTCTAAAAAAGATGGTGAAACGTTTAAGGAATATGCTCAGAGGTGGAGAGAAGTGGCAGCAAAAGTGGAACCTCCTTTGTCTGATAGAGAAACGGTAGCCCTGTTCATTGATACTTTATGAGCACCGTTCTATTATAAGATGATTGGGAATATTTCATCAAATTTCTCTAATATAGTCATCATCGGGGAAAGGATTGAGAATGGCATGAGGAGTGGGAAGATTGCGGTTGACCTTGTTGGAATAGTTGGTTCAAGAAAATTTTCAAGTGGTGCAGGAAAGAAGAAGGAAGGAGACACAAATGCAGTGACATTCAACTCTCCTGGGATACCCAACAAAAAGTCTCCTCATTTCTATACCCCTCACATGGCCTACCCAAATATTACCGCCATTGCACCATATCCTCAACAACCTGTCCATCAAGCTCTGCAAGCTTCACCTACAACACCTACCATACGACCACTTCAATCTACCCAACCATGGAACCAAAATCCTAGTCATACGAGGTCACAAAACACCCAAGACCGAAAACCGATTGAGTTTGACCCTATCTCTATGTCCTATACTGAGTTGTTCCCTCTCCTACTACAAAATTCATTAGTAGTACCTTGCCCAATGAAGCCCGTAGAACCACCATATCCTAGGGGATACGATGCTAATTCCAAATGTGACTATCATGCGGGATTTATTGGTCACTCCCTCGAGAATTGTAGAGCTTTGAAATTTAAGGTACAAAATTTGATTAAGGCTGGGTGGTTAAACTTCAAAGAGGATAATCCTAATATCGGGAACAATCCTCTACCAGGGCATGGAGGGCCTACAGTTAATTCTATTGAGGAGAATAAAGAACAGTTCATATTTTGACAACCTTCTAACAATGGCCTCACCAAAAGTTTGACATGATCTTTGATTAGGGAGATAACTCGTGATGGCAGAGAAGAAGAACAGAAAACAGCATTGTCCATATCTGCTCTGTCCTCCATCCTACAGCACAAATCTGCCAGAATACGAATGGCCAAACAGCTCTTCCTTGAAGTTGGATATTGACTTGTGTTCTCAACAACATTTAGAAGCTTAACAAATTCACGAGGTTCAATCTGAAGCATAGAAGGTGGAATAGAAACAAGGACCTACAAATCATTAAATGCATGTCAAATAAGTTCATAAATCATAACATAAAAATGAGTTTCATTTCGCCAAGTTCTAAAGTCAAACCTTGTGTAAAACCTTTAGAGCTTTATATTGCATGACCAATGAATTTTCAGGTTCCTCCATTATGGTAAATAACCCATGGATTAGACCTGAATTATCAAGGTGCTCACACAGTCCTTTTCCAAATAAATAGTGCAAGCATCTTATCACTGTTTCTTGTACATGTGAAGTTCTTTCTCTATTGAGAAATGAAAGAAGAAAGTCCACCTGAATCCAAATGTTTTAAAAAAATATTACACAAGGAAAGCACCATAGTAAATATTTGAATTGGGATGATCATCTGTGCATGCAAAAGCTAGTGGCATGATGCTTTATTTAATCACAAGCTTTAACTGGTTTACTAACCCCTTTTTGACGTAAAAAATCTAGCAATTAGTTTAAAAATTTTCATATTAATAGCAACTACAAAAGAATCACTTTGCCAGTTGAAGGGATGGGATAAAGTAGGACACTCAGCAAACATTCACACTAAATCTTTCAAACAGAGAAATAAAAGCTAGGATGGAGTAATAAGTGGGTCTTTTCATTCCTCAAACTCAACTAGGATGCTAAAAATCATATAGTAGGGGAAAAAAATGTACATACCTGATACGAGGTAAAAGACATTAAAATGCAAGCCAGTTTTGTGAGTGAGAATAGCATAACAACCAAAAAATCTTCATCTGAGGAATTTAGCACCAACTCTATACCTGTCTGCATTAAATCAATCATCACATTAGAAAAAAGTAAAACAGGAAAAGTTATTGTTCCAATAACAAAACAGACCAAAGTAACAATTTTCTTTGGGTTGATTAAACTTAACAATTGTTGCAACGCTATTTTACAACATTAAGTTTGGGATGTTGGAAGGAAGTCATGGTAAAGATGAGGGGTGTGGATTGCATCCTGGTAATAGTCACAAGATTGATGAATGTGACGAGTTTAAACAAATTCTACAAGATTTAATGGAAAAGCAACTTATACAGGTCGGCTATTTTGAATTTCATGTGGGGGCTGTGGATTCAAATGTAAGTTGCCCAAAACAGCTGTCGATCTTTGTTTGGTTCCAGATATAGAGTTCCCCCCAAAGTTCAAAGTGCTTAAAAGAATCATTGTTCAAAGTTCAAAGTGCCTATTGGTTCCAGTTATGATATCGGTGAAGCTGTCTAAAGAATCACATAACCATGTATTGCAAAAAGATGGCAGCATATGCTCGCAATGATAAGTTGCTTATTCATTGTTTTCAGGATTCGTTAATTGGGGCAACTTTGAATTGGTATATGCATCTTGAACGGGCCTATATTCGCTCCTGGAAGGATTTAGCTGATGCTTTCCTTAAACAATATAAATATAATCTTGACATGATTCCAGATAGGTTTAAATTACACATGTCTAAAAAAGATGGTGAAACGTTTAAGGAATATGCTCAGAGGTGGAGAGAAGTGGCAGCAAAAGTGGAACCTCCTTTGTCTGATAGAGAAACGGTAGCCCTGTTCATTGATACTTTATGAGCACCGTTCTATTATAAGATGATTGGGAATATTTCATCAAATTTCTCTAATATAGTCATCATCGGGGAAAGGATTGAGAATGGCATGAGGAGTGGGAAGATTGCGGTTGACCTTGTTGGAATAGTTGGTTCAAGAAAATTTTCAAGTGGTGCAGGAAAGAAGAAGGAAGGAGACACAAATGCAGTGACATTCAACTCTCCTGGGATACCCAACAAAAAGTCTCCTCATTTCTATACCCCTCACATGGCCTACCCAAATATTACCGCCATTGCACCATATCCTCAACAACCTGTCCATCAAGCTCTGCAAGCTTCACCTACAACACCTACCATACGACCACTTCAATCTACCCAACCATGGAACCAAAATCCTAGTCATACGAGGTCACAAAACACCCAAGACCGAAAACCGATTGAGTTTGACCCTATCTCTATGTCCTATACTGAGTTGTTCCCTCTCCTACTACAAAATTCATTAGTAGTACCTTGCCCAATGAAGCCCGTAGAACCACCATATCCTAGGGGATACGATGCTAATTCCAAATGTGACTATCATGCGGGATTTATTGGTCACTCCCTCGAGAATTGTAGAGCTTTGAAATTTAAGGTACAAAATTTGATTAAGGCTGGGTGGTTAAACTTCAAAGAGGATAATCCTAATATCGGGAACAATCCTCTACCAGGGCATGGAGGGCCTACAGTTAATTCTATTGAGGAGAATAAAGAACAGTTCATGATAAGGACAGTGAAGGATGTAAAAACTCCCTTAAACCTCATTTTTAAGGAGATGTGTAAGTTTGGGATGTTGGAAGGAAGTCATGGTAAAGATGAGGGGTGTGGATTGCATCCTGGTAATAGTCACAAGATTGATGAATGTGACGAGTTTAAACAAATTCTACAAGATTTAATGGAAAAGCAACTTATACAGGTCGGCTATTTTGAATTTCATGTGGGGGCTGTGGATTCAAATGTAAGTTGCCCAAAACCCCTGGTTGTCCATTATACCAAGGGTAAGAACATTTTGAATGTTGACAGACCAAAGCCTATCACAATACAAGTACCAAAATCTTTCCCTACAAGGATAATAAAGCAGTGCCATGGAGATATGGTGCAAAAGTTTGCATTGATGCCTCTAAAGAGGGATTAGAAGCCACTGACATCACAAATGTTGCTGACGTTGGTGGATATTATAAATTTAAATTATATATAATAAATATTTAACTTGTACACTGTACAAATTAAAATACTAGGTTTAGAAACGAATAAAAATATATACAATTTTATAAATATAAGGTATAAGGGATATTAATAATTAGTTTTTTTTTTTTTACTTTTAAACTTTAGTAAAAAAAGAGAGGAAAATTGTGCAACAACGCTAGATTAAACAAAAAAGATAACTTGTATTCCTCGCTAAATTTCTCAAATTCTAAGTTCAACAATGGCTAACATCGTGTTTGGCTATAATCGTTGAAACCAAATATAAACACTATTAAGTAGTTTTCAAAGGTTTTAGAATGATTAAGAACATGAAAATTATTTCGAACTAGAGAATGTCTAAGGTTTGTCTAGGTGTACAACTAAAGTCAGAAAATTTAAAAGTGTGAACTAATCTTATTCATTCTAGATTAGGATTTTTATACTTGATTACTATGAGCTTATGAGCTCTTGAGATTTTCAAGATTTGATAAGATAGTTACTTATCAGTGAGATCTTGCCCAATAAAGATAAAATTTTATTCCAAATACAAATCTCAATTGGATTTATTTAGATATCCTTTGGTAGTTGAGTCACTCAATATATTGGAGGTATATTTAGTGAGGTGATCAACCACCACATATCAGTTTAATGTTCAAGGTACTCAATCATAACCTCTTGGCCTACCCCTCTCAACAAGCCTATCTCGAATTATATCTAAAATGGTATACTTGTCCACCAGTCCCAAGCGTATAAAAGGAAGGGGATTGATGAAATTGTCATATATCCCTTCCAAAATCACTAGTATGTTAATGTTTGAGTTAGTTATTCATCAAGGGTATTTGGCCAAAACCTCTCAACCCACCTCTCTCAACATGTCCATCTTAGATTATATTTAGGATGGTACACTTGTTCACTAGTCCCAAGCCTATAAGGCAAAGGAGTTTGATGAAATTGTCATATATCCCTTCTTAAAAACATCATAAGTATGTCAATGCTCGGGTCGGTTATTCACCAAGGATACTCGACCAAAAATTTAGTCAAGCCCTTTTGACAAGCTTATCTCAGATAATATCCGAAATGGTGCAAAAACAAAAGGGTGAGTCCAGATTTTAGAACGACCCAAATATAGTAATAATAATTTGAGTATTGCCCTTTTTGGATAGGAAAGAAATATGAAAAGTAAAATAAGTTGAATAAAAAAAAGTAGAAGAAAAGAGAAAATAAGTAAAATATATATAGGATTTTAGAATGTTTGAATTGTAAGAAGTTGAAAGATGTGAAAGAGAAATAAAAGATAAACTTATATAAATGTATATTTTTGAGTAAGTCCTACAATTTTTCTAAAGATTTTACAAAATCTTGAAGAGATTTTATTAACAAGATCCCATTATCCCTTTTCTTTCTCTGACTCCTCTCTTTTTCACAATTAAAAATTTATTTTCAATTACCTTTTTCTCTCTTATGTTTCTCCCTTCTCAAGATCTATCTAAAGAAACTATGGGTAAAGGTTCAAATAAGTGGTAACGACTTGTGTCCTTTAACTAAAAAACTTAAGATTTGCTTAAGATTTGAATCCTGACCTTAAATATAGAATACACTCTGTTAAGAGAAAAATATTCATTGTATTTGATTGAATCTGATTTTGATACTCTCTACATTGCTTTCGTGTTGGTCACTCCATCCCTTTCTTTATAACTTTTTTCACAATATATACTTATCAAGAAGAGTTACTATAACTTTATATTTATGTCATAAACGTCTTTGTTCAATAGTTTTAGAGTGTCATTTCCTAGTTATCATCTTTGATTATAAAAAAAATATATAAATAATTTAAAATAATTATAAGAATAAAATTAAAAAAATGAATACACCAAAATCACCATATATCTTTTATTTATATATATATCTAGAGAGAGAATAGTATAGACATATGATGTTTTTTTTTAATTCTTTTATAAAGGAACATACAGTGATTTGCTAATGTATAGTTTTCTTCTTCTTGTATTTAGATGGAAAATAACGGTAAGTTATAACTGCAATTTTAAAAAAATATAATTATGGTGTAATTATGGTGTAGTTTTCTAATTTATTACAATTTTATTTACTTGAATTAAAATATATTTAAGACTCATATATGTTTTTAATCTCTAAAATATACAAATTTTAATATAATCTATAAAAAAAATTTCATCTTTCTGAAATTTGAAATTTGTAACTTGTAAATTTCTGATCCTACTACTAATAGTTTAGACATCTTTTTAAAAATCTCATCAATTAAGGAATGCCCGGAGATCACACTAATCATTAATTAATGATTTTAAAAAATGAGTTCATGTATTCGTCACTAATGTTTTAGTCAAAACATTGAAAAAAGAAAAGGTTTTTAAAAGTCTAATAATGACATTGATAACCAAAATTGAATTCGGGGGTCGGTTATGTGTAGGAGAGGTATTAAACAACCCTACAACACCAATCGGTACCCTTATGATGAAGTTAGCATAATAAGAATTAATAAGTTAAATATTTAATTTCCTTTATTAATGGTTATTTACATGCTATAAATTTAAATTACACGGTTGATCCTAAAATATCTACATGATTGCTTTTATTATAATAATATTTAAAAAATAAGAAAATAGAATGAGAGAGAAGTGTTGACTGAAATACCTCTTGTCCGAGCTTTATTAGATCTTTAAATATGTACTTTTAGGTGCTTCCGGGCTTTATTAGATCTTCAAATATGAAGACTTTTAGGTGCTTTTTGACGACCTAATACACTACAATATTTCTCACAAAATCTCAAGAAATACAGGAAGAGAGATAAAGAGAATTTTTGAGCTCTAAGGAGTCTTGGATGAAATTTTCTAGTACAAGATCAATGTATAAGACTGCTATTTATAGACATCAAAAGTGGTCAGAATGGTCTGTTCCGGATTCAGAATGACCCGTTCTAGACTAGTATGTTAAGAGTAACATTTTAAACTGGAACGGCCCGTTCTTCTAGAACGACCCGTTCTGACTTCCGAATTTAACTCATGACAAACAATTTTGGAACGGCCCATTCTCATCTATGGTTTTAAGGCCTTTTTAGCATATTGAAACAGCCCGTTCCATATTAAGAACGTCACGTTTCAATTTTAGAACGGATCGTTCCGGTTTAAAATGTTACTCTTAATATACTGGTCCAGAACGGGTTGTTCTAAATTCGGAACGGGCCGTTCTGGACTTCTAAATCAATTTTTTTTGACTTTAGGCCTTCTGATGTTATGTCCTATTATTCCCATACTTGGGAGCTAATGAAAGTCCATTTACTTGTTTGTATGGCCCGAACCAAATTAGTTGTCTACGGACCTACTTATGTATAATTAATTAGGTAGTTAACCTAACTCTAGCTGATTATATTACAACAGACTGCAAAAGAGTATTAGAAAATCGTAGGAAAATTATTTAACTGAAGTACTGAGCTGCGAGCTGTGAGCTAGGTATAATAGCAACAATGTTAAACTGATCTATCGATTCTATAATAAATCACTGTAATTAATAACTCCAGGAATACTCACTGATCCGATTATCAAGTCCATTCATGCATGGCTCCCTAATTAGGCACCATACAAAGACCGCATTCATTTTTATTCAAAAACATAATACACCACATTTTTTTTGGAGCAATTATAATATTTGTTATAATAGTAACAATATGACAGATTCTATTTAGGAATAGCTGTTGTGTAATTAGCATAAATTAAGGTAGCTATTTATGTAATCTTGGTGTATATATATTTGACCTGGGTTAGTAATAAAGGAAAAGAATTACATCGCAAATTCTTCTTTACACACACACACACACACACACACACACACATATATATATATATATATATGAATTAATCACCTATACACCGTTAATGTAAGGTTTTTTTTACATTGACTAGGGGATCTTCTCTGGCGGTGTATTCTATATCGTACCCTTAAAAACATTTATGCACATGATGCATGTCAATCAAGACTCTATGCATTCTCATATCACATTATTATCATCACATCTCATCATCACATTTTATCATCATATTTCATCATCATATTCACATTACCGCATTACTACATTATCACATTATATTCACAATTCTCACAGAGCACTTTAATCCATATTAAAACTCTTCTATTTACAAATTTAAATACATATTTACACTCTGTAAACATTAAGGAACAAAATAGAAAAATCAAAAGATAAAACAGAAAACATTTAAAATTTGTCTATTTCTCATAGGTTCCCATAGCAACCCACAGAACACTTTAATTCATATAAAAACATATTCATTTTCAAAATTAACCACATCATGCATCACATCCAACAAGGAACACAACAAAGCAATCAGAAGGAAAAACAGAAAACATTCATATTTTGCCCGTTTTCTCGTAGGATTTCCTGTAGGAACCCACAGAAATTTCAAACCATACAATTATAATTTTAAAACTGAAATTAATCATTCATTCAAACAATTTATACAATTAATTACATATAAGAGGAACAATAGATGAAACAGATACAATTGAGAAAAATCCCTCATACACGAGCATACAACAAATACAACAAACACAGGATTGGGGGTCAATCCCACTACCCAACATATATTCCCACACCCAAAGCGAGGTATCTCACTCCCCCTTAGCTGGATGAGCAGAAGACGAATGGTCTTGGTATGATCTAAGATCGTTTCTGAGTACTCTTCCTTAGAGCTCTTTATTTCTCCTCTTTTTTTGTTTTCTAATCCTTCAGAACGCAGATGAGGTAGATAGGGTTAACGCTACCTAACTCCTTTCTTAAAATTAATCCATTGGGCTGGGTCAACCCAACCCATTTTCCTTCTCTTCTAACCCACTTCTCTTTTTCCTCAAAATAATTAAAAATAAATACATGTATATTATAAAATATTTTTCCTCTATAATAATATATTTCTGACCCAAAATATAATAATATAATTTCAACAATAAAATATCATATAAAATTAATCTTCTCTTAAAACATATAAATATTTATTTAAAAATAATAATAAAAATACTTATTTAATACGTACAAAATAATTGTCCAAAACAATAATTATTTAAAACGTACAAAATAATATTCCTCTATAATTATTAAAATAATTATGACCAAATACCATCTAATAATAATAATAATAATAACTTTTTTGAAAACTGGGGTGTTACAATACTTCCCCTTTTAAGAAATTCGTCCTTGAATTTCTGAAATGAAAAGGTTCGACTATGACTCCTTCATTAAACTCAAGATTCTTCCTAAACGTCCTAGGCAAACCCGCAACAAAGTCTAGAAGCATTATCTCACCTCCAAACAGGGACATCTAAAGGTTACAAAAGTTCAAAAAGGCTTCTGATGTTCTGCCTTAGACTTATACCATACTAAGCATGAGTACACAAACTTCCTCTACTCCTCTCTTCAGCTTAGGCCACCACGCTTTCGTTGCGCTACTCTGATACATCTTAGTAGCTCTTAAATGGATGCTAAGATTACTCTTTTGTCCTTCCTCTAAATGTGTCATGTTACTATTAAAATTAAATGTGTTTATAGTGACATGACACAATTAAAAGATATAATTGGTTGTCAGTGTAAAAAATTTTACACCGACCATATATAATTGATTAACTATATATATATATATATATATATATATATTAATTTATGTCTTAAAATTTAAATCCATCAATTAAATTCTTAAAAGATAATATAAAACACGAGTTATTAATTAGATAGACTTATACGAATCACTTTATATATATATAAATAGATAAATAAACTTAACTGGGATCTTCCAATTTTAGGTGGATTTTTACCAAGCCACTACAAGATACTCACGTGAATCCTTATGTGATGTGAGAGGAGGAAGCTGCTTTTTAGATGAACTTCTTTGTAACTGGGATTTTCCAATTTTGGGTTGGGTGGATTTTTACCAAGCCACTACAAGAGACTCACGTGAATCCTTATGAAAGAGGAGGAAGCTACTATGGTCAAAGCAACCTTCAAGAGCATTGGCTGGACATCAAGATCAGGAAGTGTTGGAATAAAGAATAAAGCTGTTGCTGCAACTTTAAATCCTGCTGGGTCAACAAAAGTTGAATTAAGTGGAGAGTTTTCAAAGAAATCAGTCATACATTGTCATTAGGTTATGGAACCAAAATCTCTTGAGCAAGATGGTGTTGTTTCTACAAAGTGTGACCCTTCTTGCAAAGAAGATGTGTCCATAATTGGTTAATCTTCAGATCTAGTTGTTGGTATAAGTAAGAATGAAGGACAGAAAGTTGTTGAAAAAAAATGTGGGGGCAGTTATGGTCTCTTCCTCTGTTTGCTCAGAGGACCCAAATCAAAATTTGGATACGTGGGACTATGGGTTTGGCGACTTGCATCTGTACAGATAAGACGGGAATATTGATCACTAACCATATTCTGGTTGATCTTTCTGATGAGCAGGCAAGGAATGTCTTTCCTTTTGAAGCTCTGGGAACTCTTTGTTTAGCTATCAAAGATGTAATGAAACCCAGGGTGAAACCAGGATCCCTGAAAATAGCTAAACTCTGGCAGCCATTGTGGGAATCAATTAGAATGAAAGTACTTGAGCTTAAGCATGATGTGCACTTTTCACAACGATCAAACTTAAGCAACATCTCATTCATGGAAAAATGCAGGATTAAGGTTAAAAAGGATGAAGAGTGAGAAGAAAACCAATATGTATTAAAAGCCAAAAGCTGACATTATGGCTTAACGTGAGTAGTTCTTGTCATCAGTTTCTTTAATTGAGGCTTCAGGCTTCTGATCCTAAGAAGATAATTTGTAAGAAATGGCACCAACTAATAAGATGATTTGAAGTTCAGTATTTTTAGAGAAAAGCTTACACTTAAAAGCGAAGGAATTTGCCAAGTGTTGGGAACATCGTAAAGAGTACTATGTTTTGTGCCTGGAAACATGTAGCTTCAGTAGAGAAAAATCTTGCAAAGCAGAGACAAACATTTAAAGTCTCACACCAGAATTAGGCAAAATTTGGAGAGTTTTGCATTCTTATCCAGTAAGTACATGAAAATTGACTGCTAGAACCTTAAAAAGTTTACAGTTAAGATTTTGTTTTAACATAATCATACTTATCTTTAAAAGAATTGTTTATCTGAATGTGACAGTTGCAAAGGCTTCCAACTTAGTTATTGCGTTTGAGGAAAAACTTGGTTAATAGAAAGTGTTAAGATGCAATCAATTAAACAAGAAAAAGGCTTCTAAATGAACATGTTAGGCAAAATGACTACCAGTAGAGTATCTGGGTGCTATATTTTCCCTGTATAGTAAAAAAGGTTGCGGAATAAGACAAAGAACACTGATTAAAAATTGATTACTTGTACACAAGATCTTTCAAAGACGTATATAACAGTGAAACTATGAAATGCAAGTCTCCAAAGTAATCTTGCCAAGCCACCTGATACAAAACTAGGGAAAATTAAGAACCAAATTTATTAAAGATATAGCTGTCACCAAATAAAAAATAAAATGTGCCAAAACCAATCAACATGGAGTTCAATTAATTAAGGTAATGAACAAAAATAATCTTAGCAATGTATTATAATATATCCCTTAAAAGAAGAAAATAAATATATATTACAAAAGAATAGGAAGTTTTTGTAAAAACAAGTTGTGGGACATTTGCATTGCATCCTATATCAATGTATCATAATTGTTGGAGTCAGTTTTATTTTGTTATATTTTCCTTTTAATGGATGGGAAGCAAAGCAATGTGCATGCAAATTAATTACAGTAAACGCAAACGAGATAAATATCAATATTAAAGTGGCTATTAAACCAAAAACAAAAAGGAGGAAGAATATAATAATGATTGCAGATTAAATCTTACCTGAATTATATTTACAATTAGGCCTGAAAGGATGAAAATAATGTCTACAGGAAGAATAACAATAGTAGCTGGGAACACAATGATTTCTCTCTTCTGCTTTGCCTCATACAGAAATTAAGATGAGGGGAGAATAATAATAAATGTGTGTGAGAGTGTCCGGATTCTAAATTGAACTGGAATCCTACCTCTAGAATTCCATTTTTTAAATAATTCAAGTACGGCATGGAGTATCCGCTTCTGCTTCTCAAACAATTCAGCACTGTAAACTCAATACTAATAACTAAAAAGCTATGAAAATGTTGAAGAGAGAACAAGCTGCACTGCATCATGATAATGCAAAAGACTGAATGAAAGTAGCTAATCAGCAAAGAGTGTCACTAACCAAGAAACCTCGAAATACTGCCTGGATTTCAATGGCAGCCCATTCCTATTTGATCACCACGAAGGCTTTGAGTGGAATTCTCACCACAGCAGCTAAAGCAACAGTAAATGCTCCTAATTAGGAATCTTACTTGGGTTGAAGCAGATTAGGAATTGAGTAACTGGTACACCTAATTGAAGTGAATTATTGTTTCTAACTTCTCTACTTAATAATTAATATGAACTTTCTTTGTTTTTTATCAGAACCTTCAAAAGATCACCAAGCTCCTTACTGAATTTAAGTGTATTATCAGCTAGCCGATTTTCAACAAGACTAGTAAAAAGTAAACATATTAATAAAAAAAGACAACTTTAGTTTGAGACAGAGCTAGTTAAGAAACATCTATTCAAATAGAGTAATATACATGCATCCTTGATAGCACAATGTTGAGTTAAAAATGATAACTATAACTTGTCTTTATCCGGTTCATGAACACTGTTTAGTAACTTTGCTGACAACATTTTACTATTTTATTTAACTGTTAGAATTAGAAACTGTCACAATTACGACCATACATATAGATCTTCTACAGAGTAAAAGTTATTCACCATTCCACTTGACTATCACCAATTTCAGATGGTGCACTTTGGTCTACAACTGACCATATAAGAATATAAGCTTAAAAAGTTATTCTGCTCTATTGGTTAAAAATAACTTGTAATGTATGTGCAACGGCCAAATTCACCTATTAGTTGCCTTTTCACTATCAGATTACAATAATTTAGTAATGTTTATTGCTTGCTTCTTTGACATGCTTGCCGAGTTTGGAAGCATTCACAGTGCTGCTGGACTCGCAATTTTAAAAAACTATTAGTTTACATATCTTGTTGAGGTGATATTATGAAAAAATGGATTCGTTTGAACGCGCTGAAGAATAGTAAGTTAGTAAAGTCCATATTTCAATAGAATATTCAATCATTGTCATTTTTATGAAACAAACGAGTGCCACTAACGCTAGAGTACAAGACCGTGGAAAAGATAAGCACTCAAATTTTCATGGTCTAAACTGTTTTATTTTCCCCCATTTTTTTAATACAAAATAATAGCATTTTTGTGTAGGCAAACCATTGACCGTTGTGTATCGTGTCTCATTTCTATACCATGGTCCTTCTTTCAAAGTTGAATAGGTCAAAAAGCAGAAGAAAACAACGAAATTCCTGTTTTCGCCACTTGAGTCGTCGCAATCGTCTTCCACTAATATCAACATATAATATAATACTTTGAACTTTCCTCTCTGCCGTGCTTCCTAGCAACTACTCCGAACCACCATTGACCATAATTGCTATTAAGTCTTAACAACATCACTGACTTGTAGAGTTATTGTAGTTTCTCACGTAAACTATGAGGTTCAAGAGTGTCACCACCTCCGTAACACTCTTCCTCCTTCTCCACCTCTCCACACACCTCCAAGCGTACACCCCAGATGAAGTTTTCACCCTCAGTTGCGGCACCACCGGAAAATCCTTCGACGGAGAAAGGACATGGACGGGGGACTCAGATACGAAGTACTTATCTACTCAAGACGGCACCGTTTCAGCTAAGCCAACAACACAATCTTCTATAAATGAAATCCCCTTCACCACAGCACGCTTGTCCCGTTCCAATTTCAGTTATTCCTTCCCTGTCTCCGCAGGTCCCAAATTCGTTCGCCTCTTCTTTTACCCAGCTCCTTATCCTTCCTTTGCCCGCTCCGACGCCTCCTTCACTGTTGAATCAAACCAATTCACCCTCCTCAACGCTTTCAATGCCTCTCTAAACGCAGACGCAGAAAGCACCGACACCATATTCAAAGAATATGTGGTCAACGTGGACACGGGTGATAGGCTCAACCTCAGCTTCACTCCGTCGCATCCAAACTCCTACGCTTTCATAAATGGAATCGAGGTATTGTCCATGCCAACCGATCTCTATTACACGTCACAAAATGACGTAGGATTCAAGCTGGTGGGAAGTGACACGTTGTACAGTGTGGGAACGAGCTTTGCGCTGGAGACAGAGTATAGAATCAAAGTTGGAGGGCAAGCAATCTCGCCACGAAATGACAGCGGTTTTTTAAGGAATTGGGCTGGGCACGATCAAGATTATTTAATGACACAAAATTCACAGAATAATGATCTACCAGCTGACACGGGTGATAGGAACATAACCGTGAATCCTGATTACGTGGCACCTGAGGAGCTGTACAGAACAGCGCGTAACATGGGCACAAACGCGACTCTCAACAAAATCAGCAACCTCACTTGGGAGTTTCCCGTTGATTCTGGCTTCACTTACATGCTCAGACTCCATTTTTGTGAACTTGACCCCAATATTACTGACGTCGGTAACAGGGTGTTCTTTATTTACATAGCGACCCAATTGGCTGAGGACCACGCTGATGTTATGAAATGGAGCCAGAATCAGAAAGGTCTCGCTGTACACAGAAACTACGCCGTTTTAATTCCCAAAAATGATACTCAGAAAAAGGTTAATCTCTCCCTCCAAATGCACTCTTATAATGATAGTAGGGATTCAATATATGGCGACGCTTTCTTGAACGGTGCGGAGATATTCAAAATCAGCGAGGCCGGGTCTAACAACCTCGCCGGACCTAACCCGGACCCACTTCAGACTCCACAGAGCAGCATACCCGGCCAAAGGGGAAACAGCAGCAGCGTAAGCGGAACGACGATAATTGGCATCGTGGCGGGGGTGGTATCCGGCGTCGTTTTGATCTCCTTTGTGGTTTTCCTCGTAGTGTTTTTACGACGCAAGAGAGCCACTACAAGCAAGCCCAGTGATTACCACAAGTCAAAGTCGTCAGGGACATCCAAGTGGGGCCCACTTTCGTTCGCAACGACCAAGTCAACCGCCACACAAAATTCTTCCCTACCGTCCGATCTCTGCCGCCACTTCTCCCTCGCCGAGATCAAATCCGCCACCAACAACTTCGACGACGTCTTCATCGTCGGCGTCGGGGGATTCGGCCACGTCTACAAGGGCTACATCGATGGCGGTTCCACCCCGGTCGCTATCAAGCGCCTCAAACCAGGTTCACAGCAAGGGGCGAACGAGTTCATGAACGAGATCGAGATGCTCTCGCAGCTCCGCCACCAGCATCTCGTGTCCCTCATCGGATTCTGCAACGAGAGCAACGAGATGATCCTCATCTACGACTTCATGGCGCGTGGCACCCTCCGCGAGCATCTCTACAACACCGATAACCCCCCTCTCGCGTGGAAGCAGCGCTTGAAGATTTGCATAGGCGCGGCGCGTGGACTGCAGTATCTCCACACAGGCGCCAAGCACACGATCATCCACCGCGACGTCAAAACCACCAACATCTTGTTGGATGACAAGTGGGTGGCCAAGGTTTCCGACTTCGGGCTTTCCAGAATTGGGCCCACGGGCATATCCAAGGCCCATGTCAGCACCGTTGTGAAGGGCAGCATTGGGTATTTAGACCCTGAGTATTATAAACGGCAGCGTTTGACTGAGAAGTCTGACGTGTACTCCTTTGGAGTGGTGTTGTTTGAGCTACTCTGCGCTCGTCCGCCTCTGATCCGCACTGCGGAGAAGAAACAGGTGTCACTCGCTGATTGGGCCAGGTACTGTTACCAAAATGGGACAGTGGGCCAGATTGTGGACCCCACGCTGAAAGGGAGGATAGCACCCGAGTGCCTGAGGAAGTTTTGCGATATTGGGGTGAGTTGTTTGTTAGACGATGGGACGCAGAGGCCGTCGATGAACGACGTCGTTTGGATGCTGGAGTTTGCGTTACAGCTGCAAGAGAGCGCGGAGCTGCGCGAAAATGCTTATGTCGTTACTGATGAAGTTAACGAAAGAAGAGAGGAAAGTGACGATATGTTTAGTAGTGGGACCAGCGTGGGCCAGGTTTCGGATTTTAACAAGAGTAGTAGTGTGGTGAGTGTGACTACGAGCAGCGAAGATCATAGCTATGATCCCAAAGATAGTCAAAAGTTGCTGTCTGGGACCGCTTTCTCCGAAATTATGGACCCAAAGCCGCGTTGAGGTAATCCAACTGACCCGACGCTCTGGAAATGTGGACAATGAAATGAAATTGGATTTGAACACTTGCTAGAGGCACAAAATTTGTTGTATAGTTTCATAATTGTAATATTAGTGTGTGTACGGGAATCAAGTTGCTTCTGTGTCCTCCTAATGAAGACAAATGCAAGGACACTTGGTAAGTCATACATTTAAACATTTTTGTAATTTCGTTATGTATAGTTTACGCGTTACGTATTCACTCGTTGTAACATTTTTCCATTTAGTGACTTAATCATATATTTCTTGCAGAACACGACCTAATAATTTATTCTCTTAGTGGCATTCTTGTTATTATAACTAGTGGGTAAGAGCTTTAGTACATGTATGCTAGTGGAAGTAGTAAATGATTATCAAATTATAATATTAAGATGAATGAGTCCAATGTTTAAGCTTTAGCAGCAAAAGTTGGTGGGAAAAAACATATTATGCCCAAGTCCTACCTTGTAATAGTCAACAGCAACGTAGTTTACCCACAGTAAGGACTTGCTCTTTTCATCAAGAGGAGAAGATTCTGCTGTATCTGGACAGCTTTCTGCTTCTCTTGCCCTCTCCCCATCTGAAGAATTTAAAATCACTATAATGAAAATTGACAATGGAAGGAAGAATATGTATATCGTTATTCACTCTATCTTCTCCTGTGTTGTTCACTTATAATTTAACAAATGGATATTACACAAGTTTTTTAGTTTCCCATTTTTTAAGTTAGGGGGAATGTTAGAATATCCAGCTGGTCATTGATAGATCAGCTTGTTTGAGAGAAAAGATATTGCCTTGGATCCGTAGGATGCACACCTCGTCATCTTGTGAAAATTGATATTTGGGATAGTGCCGTTTGGCATCATTAATCCAGATAACACTGGCGACAATTTTTGGAGAAACACAGGGATTTGCATCGCTTCCAAACTGCATACAGTTGATCCTATTCCTATCTTATTGGAAAAGTTCCATCGACAAAGTCAAATTTTTTCTTCATCTGGAGAGCCCTTACACGAGACTAATTGTTGTAACTGGAGACTGGGGAAACTAGAACAAGCGGTGGTTTTTCATTTGGATGAATGAGAGGGATCTTGAGAGGGAGATGAAGCGGTGTTCAGAATGGTCACTAAAAGAGATAGAAGGATAAGGCTGGAATAGAGAAATATTTCTACTGATGCCACATGTTAGAACACTTAAATTTTGTAAAAATGAAATTTATTTTGAATTTGAAACCTTATATACAATGGGTCACTGGGTTTAGTTCAATTAGTTGCAACTGAACTGCATAGCAAAAAAGGAAATAACTAGCAAGGTGATGAAAACTGGATCATAGACATAAGAAAGATTGAAATGTTACTGAAAAGTGAGCAAGAATGTTGTACTGTACACAGGGGGAGGTGCAGACTGATCTTTTACAATTTCTAGGTTCATTCAAGAGGTTCTGGAGTCTCTCCTACACAAGTTTCTAACAATCCTCCCCTCTCCTATCCTAACCAGTAACAACTATTTATAAGCTATTTGGCTCGGGCCTCAACATTCTCTAGCCCATTCTTTCTCTCTTTACATAGACTCTTTATATTATGGGGTTTAAATATTCTCTGGCCAGTTCCATCCTTCCTTTTCTTTACATACTCTTTTTATTATGGATTTATTGCTATCACAAAGTCAGTGTAGCTGAACTGTTTAACAGATAAACAGAAAAGGAGCTAACTAACAATGCCAGGAAGAAAAAGATTAATAATCTAATAGCGAGATTTTCAAAAAATAAAAAACCAAAACCACTGTGTTAAGGAATAAAAGAGCTTTAGTGGTAGGTATTTTTTTACACTGATTTTCAACCATGTAATTCCACTGGTATGCAATGCCTTCTCTTCGTTCTTTATGCATGACTGAAGTCTACACAATCATGTCACTCACAATCATTGGAGGCCAATCTTCGCCTTTTTCTGGCCTGCTTGTCATAGGAAACCTAAACTTGATCAATCTAGCATCTTTGAAGACTTTTGTCAATCCTTTTGGTGTTTGAACACAATCTTCCAGAGTGACAATTTTTGTTTCCTACCCATTAGTTGGGAAGACAGATTTTCCACACTTACATTCATATATTAGCCTAGTTACATCATTACTAATGACCAGGTCCCATGCCTTCTCTCCAATGCTCTTTACGTCGAATCATCACACACATTTAACAAATTTTCCATTGCATGGGAATCGAACTAGTAGGTCCCAAGGTAGTTAAAATGAAAAGTACCACTCTTTCAATGCTACAACATTGTTTGTAAATTACAAACAATACTCATTTATGATACACGTAATACAAAATTCTGTTAAATTAAACACATACAATTCTGATAATGCTCGAATTGGGCTTGGCCGACAACATACTTCTAATGATGATGGGATCATTGTAACACGTGTGATCAGGATGTCAGCGATGTTAGCTTTATCAGCCATCTGATGCATCTAACGACACGGTACATAAAGCTACTGGGGACTGGAGAGTGGCTGCTGAGAATACTCGTGGGAAGGGATCCAAACGCGTAATGGGACTATGGGAGTTTTGCTCTTTTTAATTTTATTATTATTATTATTGAGCCGTGTTTTGCCACTTCCCTTGTTTCACTGACATTCTCTGAAACTTCCTCTCGCGCTTCCTAGCAACTACTATGATCATAATAAAAACTCTTCACAACTTCACTGGCATGTTGTCTCTCACCGTTAACCATGAGGTTCAACAGTATCACTGTCACCTCCTTCGCACTCACCATGACCATTCTCTTCCTCTCCACACACCTTCAAGCATACAAACCAGTGGACCGCTTCACCATCAGCTGCGGGACCACCATTGAATCTTTCGACGATGAAAGGACATGGACTGGGGATACAAATTCAAATCTCTTCTTATCCCATCAAGACGGCACCGTTTCAGCGAATGCAACAACACAATCCCCTTCCAGCAATCAAGGCCCCTACACCACAGCACGCTTGTCCCGTTCCCAATTCAATTACTCCTTCCCCGTCTCTCCAGGCCCCAAATTCCTTCGTCTCTTCTTTTACCCTGCTTCCTACCCTTACTTTCCCCGCACCGACGCATCCTTCACCGTTCATTCCAACCAATTCACCCTCCTCAACGCTTTTAATGCCTCCCTAAACGCCGATGCAGAAAAGACAAAAACCGTCTTCAAAGAATACATCATCAACGTGGACGGTGATAGGCTCAACCTCAGCTTCACTCCGTCACAACCAAACTCCTACGCTTTCATCAACGGAATTGAAGTACTTTCCATGCCGGGCGATCTGTATTACACGTCAGCAAATGACACAGGCTTCAAGCTGGTGGGGAGTGACACGCCGTTCGGCGTTAGAACCAACACTGCGCTTCAGACAGAGTATAGAATCAAAGTCGGAGGGCAAGGAATTTCGCCACGAAACGACACCGGTTTGTTCAGGAACTGGGCTGGTCATGATGAAGATTATCTAATCAAAGGAAAAGCTCCAGAGAGTAATGGTCAACCGGGTGATTTGGATAGCAAGATGAACATAACCGTGAATCCTGATTACGTAGCACCCAAAGAACTGTACAGAACCGCGCGTGACATGGACACAAACGCCACTCGCAACAAAACACTCAAGTTGACATGGGTGTTCCCCGTTGATTCTGGTTTCACTTACATGCTCAGGCTCCACTTTTGCGATCCTTACCCGACTTCTAATAATACAAGTGACAGAAAGTTCTTCGTTTACATAGGTAGTGAGTTGGCCGAGGACCAAGCTGGTGTCATGGGATGGAGCCAGAAACAGAACGGTCTCGCGGTGCAAAAGAATTACGCTGTCTTGATTCCCAAGAATGACACTCAGAGAAAGGTTAATCTCTTCCTCCAAATGCAGCCCTATGCGAGTAGTAGCAACGCATTCTTGAACGGTGTGGAGATATTCAAAATAAGCGAGGCCGGGTCTAACAACCTCGCCGGACCTAACCCGCAGAACGACATGCCCCTCCAAGAGAGAAAGAGAAGCAGCAAAACAGTGAGGATTGTGGTAGCAGGTGTAGTATCTGGCGTCGTTTTAATCTCTCTTGTGGTTTACTTCATCTTCTTGTCCGGGATTTCCAAGCGGTGTCCACTCTTGGTCTTTTGGCGGACCAAGTCAAAAAGCAAGTCAACATTAACAAACAAGTTTTGGGCGCATTCATGGGATTCGTCTGATCTCCTCTGCCACCGCTTCTACCTCGTGGACATCAAAGCCGCCACCAACAACTTCGACAAGGCGTCTATCGTGGGCGTCGGGGGATTCGGCGACGTGTACAAGGGCTGCTTCCACAACGGTGGCTACCCTGTTGTTGTGGCCATAAAGCGCTTAAAAGCGAGTTCGAAACAGGGGACTGAAGAGTTCCTGAATGAGATCGAGATGCTCTCGCAGCTCCGCCACCGCCATCTGGTCTCTCTCATAGGCTACTGCAACAATAGCAAGGAGAAGATCCTGGTCTACCGTTTCATGACACGTGGCAACCTCCGGGACCATCTCTACGGCACGAAGAAACCCCCTCTCCCGTGGAAGCAACGGTTGCAGATTTGTATCGAAGCCGCGCACGGACTGCACTATCTGCACAGTTGCGCGGCGAAACACGCGATCATCCACAGCGACGTGAAGACGACGAACATCCTGTTGGACGAGAACTGGGTGGCGAAGGTTTCGGACTTCGGGCTATCGAGAATTGGGCCCATGGGGACGTCTGAGGCCCATGTTAGCACGACGGCTGTAAAAGGGAGCTTTGGGTACTTAGACCCGGAGTATTGTAACCGGCAGCATTTGACGGTTAAGTCTGACGTGTACTCTTTTGGAGTAGTGCTGTTTGAAGTACTGTGCGCTCGTCCGCCTCTCATCCACACCGCTGACCCCAAACAAGAGTCGCTTGCTAAATGGGTCAAACACTGTTACCAAAGTGGGACCATGAAGCACATTGTGGACCCCACGCTTAAAGGGAGCATCTCCTCCGAGTGCTTCGCCTTGTTTTGCAATGTTGGGTTGAGTTGTTTATCAGAGGTTGGCAATCAGAGGCCGTCCATGAACCAAGTCATTGCCACGCTCCAGGCTGCGCTGCAACTGGAACTGCGCAATGAAGCATCGTCTTCCCACTAATGTCCAAGATGTAAAATACTAGTATATATATATATATATACACTTTACAATTTTTAAATGATAATCATCCTTTAAAAAAAACAAAATCATATCTCTTAAAAGTTAAAGAAAATAAGCTCCAACTTGTAAAAGCTTTCTATATGCTCCGGGTGATTATGAGTGCATGGAATATGTCATTCTAACGGATATTTAGCCTTTTTTTTACTTTATATTTTGTTTATGATGTACGAATGTGATATGTGTATCATATATATTATATACGTTAAAATTTAAAAATATAGGATATGATATTTTTAGAATACATATTAAAAAATTAAATTAATATATATAAAATAATAATTGTAAATAAATATTATTTAAAAATTAAAATTAAGAATATATTTCTTGTTTTTTTTTATTTTTAAACATTACTAAAAAAATTATAAATTATTTTTTATTATCGAGAAATAGGAATAGTATCAATTTCATCCATTTCTTGACCATCATTTGTAAATAAGACACCTTTTATTTTTGGTTCATTAAGAGATAACAACGTCATTTCAAGATTTTCAACACCATCAAAGCAATCACATGTAGGGCTGTTCAAAAATACCAAAAGAACCGAATTGAATTTAAAACTAAACCAAACCATTTAAAAAAAATCGGAACCAATTATAATAAAATTGAACCGGATTTAATTTTTAAAATAAAACTTAAAAACTGAACCTATTTTTTTAAAAAGGTTTGGTTCAGGTTCACTAAAACTGTAAAATAGAACACTCAAATCTCACTCACTCTATCTCGCAGTCTCGCACGACGCACAACAAATAAACCAAAGCTCCAAATTGCTCAACCACGCTTTCGCACACTCTTTTTCTCATACTCTCGAATCTCGATCTCTCGCAACAAAGTCTCACAATCTCGCACTGCACTCATTCTCAATCGTTGGCAATGACAGTACCCAAAGCCCCAAATTGCCAAGTAAAATTTCAGAGGAAGAACCCTAAGGTGTAGTTTCACAGGTTCAAAGACGTTAGCTTTCGTTTCCTTTTTTGTCGGAACTCTAGTTTTTGTTGTACATAGCTTATGGGTTTTAATTAGCTTCTATTAATTTGATTTAGCCTATCGTTTTGTAGTTATAAGTTTACTTTGTTTATCGGGTTAGTCATAAATGATTTTATTACTTGAGCATTTGAATAGTGATGCTGGACATTGTCTTTTTGCTTGGCAATTTTTGTGCATAGGAAGGGATTTTAGGTCTATGAAGGAGTTTTTTTTAATGTGTTATTGTGATTAAATTTATTACTGTTCAATCTATAGATCTTCAAAACAACTACATCAATCAATGGCTGATCAAGATGGCATTTTGCCCTTTGAGACAACAAATCATTTAGTTTCTCCTCCACCTACTGCTGTCTCTAACACAAGTAGAATGCCACCTCCTCGTAGTTTTGATTCACGTAAAAATCGATCTAAAGTATGGGATCATTTCACTAAGGAATCCTGAAGATAAGATAGCTAAATGCAACTATTGTGATAGGTTGATTAAATTTGAAAGTGGAACAAGTGCAATGCGAGCTCATCTATGTAGATGCCAAAATAACCCAGATAAAGAAGCAAGAAAGAAGCAAAAGTCAAATTCATCCACAAATGTTGTTTCTTCTCCTTCCTTGGCTAGGCCTAAAATTGACCAGGAAACATGTTGGAATGCATTGGTCAAAATGTTCATAGCAATGGAACTCCCCTTTCGAAATATTGAGCATGAAGCTTTGCGAGAATTTTTAAGCATTATAGCACCCTCTCTTACTGTCTACTCACGCACTACCCTAGCACGTCATACTTTGAAACTTTGGGATAGTGAAAAAGCAAAGCTAAAAAAGTTTCTTTCTCGACACTGTCATAGGGTTTGCCTCACCACTGACATGTGGACTTCACGTCAAAATCTAGGTTACATGTGTTTGACAGCTCATTTCATCGACAATAACTGGAAGTTGCAAAAGAAGATATTAAATTTTTGTCAAGTCACAAGTCACTCAGGAAAGACTATGGCTAAGACAGTTGAGCATTGCTTGAGTAGTTGGGGCTTGAATTGGGTCCTTGAATTGGGTCCTTAGTTTAACAGTTGATAATGCCTCATCGAATGATGTTGGAATCCAATATCTCAAGAAGAGGCTAATGTCATGGAACAGTTTGGTTATGAAGGGAGATTATGTTCACATGTGTTGTTGTGCACATATTCTTAATTTAATTGTGAAAGATGGATTCAAAGAAAATATTGATGCTGTTGTGAAAATTCGTGCCGCTATCAAATATGTAAGATCTTCCCCTTCTAGGCTATCTAAATTCAAGGCATGTGTTGAGCAACGAAACATTGAATTTAAAGGGCTTGTTTGCCTAGATGTTGAAACCAGGTGGAATTCTACATACTTAATGTTGAAAGCTGCATTAAAACATCAAAAGGATTTGAAGAGCTTGAGATGCAAGATAAAAAATACATTGAAGAGTTGGAAAAAGGGAAGGGTGTTCCTACATTTGGTGATTGGGAGTTTGTGCGTGGTATCTTACCATTTTTAAAGTTGTTTTATGATGCTACTATGCGTATCTCTGGTTCATCTTATGTGACTAGCAATATGTACATGTTTGAGGCCTTCGGGATTGGAATAAAGATTAAGCAAATGTGTGCTTCCAAGGATGTGATTATAAGTATGATGGCTGAAAACATGAAAAAGAAATATGACAAATATTGGGGCAATCCTGATCGACTGAACATGTTATTATTGATTGCTCTTGTGTTGCATCCAAGATATAAGTTAAAATTCATGCATTGGTTGATTAATCAAAGTTTTGATGGTGTTGTGGCATCTAATTTGAAAGACAAAGTGGAATCAAGTATAAGATTACTTTTTGAAGAGTATAATGGTGGGAGAATTGAGTTTGAAGCTAACTCACAGGAAGTTCGACTCAATGAAGAAGCAAGTGACGATCCTTATGGCTACAACTAGTTTTTCAAATCAACTGGACCTCATAAATCTAAATTAAATACTTAGAGGAAGCCTTAGAAGAGAGTCAAGGAGATTTGGATGTTTTAAATTGGTGGAAGCTAAATTCGGGTCAATTTCCAATTCTTTCAAACATGGCAAGAGATTTGCTTGCTATACTTGTTTCTACTGTGGCCTCTGAATCTGCCTTTAGTACCGGAGGAAAAGTTCTTGATGCATATCGTAGTTCTCTTACACCACAAATGGTGGAAGCACTTATTTGCACGCAAGATTGGCTCAAAGGGATACTTCCACCATTGTCCTTGAATGAAATAGAAGATTTTGTGGAGCTTGAGAAATTTGAACAAGGTAATAATTTTTTTTAATTGCCTTACACTATTATTTTATTATCTACTTAATATAACATGACTAGCTACTAATTGAATATTTTTCTTTATGTTGCAGATATTATCCCTTCACAAGATGGTGTTTATTCAGTCTCCTCCGTTACACTTGATGATGATTAGAGAAACAATTACATTATAGTTTACATTTGGTCTGATGTGTACAATGGAATATCTGATGTGACTTTGCAATCTGTTTCTGTTCTTAGTTCGTGCTTCATTAAGTTACTCAAAGTTATTCTAAATTCGTAACTTCTTTTGAGCGCAAAGGCTTAGAATGTGTTAAACAAACTCATGTCCTGATTCTACTGAACTAATGCTTGAACTTCTTATATATGAAAAATGAGAGCAATGTTTAGCCTTTTGTTGCTTTTACAGCCTTTAAAATTTCCACCTTTTTACTCACATGGTGTGATGATTACTAGTTAAAGCTAGGATTCACAGGTGCAAAGAAATCTCGCGAAATTGTTTTCTCTGTTCTACATGATGCATGCATTGATGGTGATCTCTCAATTCCTGAGGCTATGATAAGTGTCTAATTAGTTTGATTAAATATTCAATAGAGACACTTATCTAGCACATATTGATATTATTTTGATCTATATATGCTTAGAATCAAAGCGGTACTTTTGATTAATTTTAGTACAGGGAATAGGAAACCTTTGATCCAATTTGGTGCTTATTTTGTAGGTTTTGAAACCTGGAGAAGAATGGCTCAGCCATTCTAAAGCGCTCAGTGAAATCAGGCCAGAGAGCTTCCCAAACTGAAGGCGCTCAGCCACTTCAAAGCGCCCAGCGGATTGGCCCCTGGAAGAGAAGGAGTGCTCTCTGCCTCCAAGGCGCTCAGCCACTCCCATCCGCTCAACGGATTTAATCCAGGAAAAGGGGGTGCTTTCTGCCTCTAAAGCGCTCAGCAGATCTGAGGCGCTCAGCCCTTTTGAATGCTTAGCAATGAAGGATCTCCAAGGCGCTCAGCGAATCCAAGGGGCTCAGCCCTTTGAATTACTTCATGGTGAAGGAGTCTTCAAACCGCTCAGTCGTTCCAAGGCGCTGAGCGGATTCGTCTCTCTATTATTCACTCTGTTTTAATTTTATCACATATATAAGGGCAGAAGAGAGAGAAACCAGGGGAGCTGGAAACTGTACGAAGGAAAAACAGAGGAGAGGAGAAACAAAACACTTTTGGAGCTCGTGGGGACGCGATTCTTCGAAGGATTTCTTTCTTCTTCTACCTTTCATCTTGTATTTGGGTGATTTCTTGTACTATGGATAGCTAAGCCTTAGGGTTGGGATTGATGTAATCGTCAAACTCCTTGTATTCCTCTTTGTTAAGGTTGATAAGTTTTGGTTCCCAGTAGATTTTGTTGTCATGGATATGGAGGAGGGTTCTGCAGTTCCTCTTTTTTTGGGACGGCCATTCATGAAGACAGCCAAGGTCATCATTGATGTTGATGATGGCAAACTCAAGGTTAGAGTTCAAGATGATGAAGTGAACTTTAATGTCTTTAAAGCCATGAAACATCCAAGTGATAAGGCAGGTTGCTTCAGAGTGGATGTGATTGATGAGCTGTGTATGGAAGCTCAAAAGAAATTCTTAGTAGCTACACCATTGGAGAAAGCATTGATGAGTGCAGCCAGTGAAATCAATGATGAGGAAGAAAAAGAAATACAGAAGTGTTTGGAGGAGTTGGACAAAGCAAAGGATGTTTCTCCTAATTCTGCAAGTGTACAAGATTTAAATAAGGAGGAAAAGTCTCAACCTCAGAAGTTAGAGTTGAAGCAATTGCCAAGCCATCTCAAATATGTGTTTTTAGAAGAAAATGGTGGCAAACCAGTTATAATCAACAGTTCCTTATCTGTGGAGGAGGAAAAGAAGTTAGTTGAGGTTCTGAAGGCGAATGAAGGAGCTATTGGGTGGACCCTGTCTGATCTCAAAGGTATTAGCCCTTCATATTGTATGCACAGGATCTTGATGGAACAGGATTATAGGCCTGTAGCACAACCTCAAAGGCGCCTCAATCCAACAATGAAGGAGGTGGTCAGAAAAGAGGTGATTAAGCTACTTGAAGCTGGCATGATTTACCCTATCTCCGACAGTGCATGGGTTAGTCCTGTTCAGGTGGTTCTTAAGAAGGGAGGCATGACAGTGGTGATGAATGACAAGAATGAATTGATTCCTACAAGGACAGTCACTGGTTGGCGGATGTGTATTGATTATCGGAAGTTGAACCAGGCCACAAGGAAGGATCATTTTCCATTACCCTTCATGGACCAGATGTTAGAAAGATTGGTGGGTCAGGCCTATTACTGCTTATTGGATGGTTATTCTGGCTATAATCAGATAGCAGTGGACCCGAAGGACCAGGAAAAGACAGCATTTACATGTCCCTTTGGTATTTTTGCATATAGGAAAATTCCATTTGGGTTATGTAACGCACCAACCACATTTCAAAGGTGCATGTTAGCCATATTCTCTGATCTTGTTGAGAAATGTATAGAGATTTTCATGGATGATTTTTCTGTGTTTGGGGCATCGTTTGATACATGTTTGGAGAATCTCAATACTGTACTGAGGCGGTGTGTTGACACAAATCTGGTTCTTAATTGGGAGAAATGCCACTTTATGGTGACTGAAGGAATAGTGCTTGGCCACAAGATTTCTGGGAAAGGTATTGAGGTAGATCCAGCTAAAGTGGAGGTCATCTCTAAGCTTCCTCCACCAACAAATGTGAAGGGGGTTAGAAGCTTTCTTGGACATGCTAGATTCTATAGGCGGTTCATTCAAGATTTTTCAAAGATCGCTAAACCGCTTAGCAATCTCCTTGTGAAGGATGTTAAGTTTAAATTTGATGATAATTGCTTGTCTGCTTTTTCACTTTTGAAACAAAAATTGTGCTCAGCACCCATAATCACTAGCCCTGATTGGAACTTTGATTTTGAGTTAATGTGTGATTCTAGTGACTATGCAGTAGGTGCTGTTCTGGGTCAAAGGAAAAACAAGATTTTTCATGTCATACACTATGCAAGTAAAGTTTTAAATGAAACTCAAATGAATTATGCAATCACAGAAAAAGAACTACTTGCAATAGTGTATGCACTTGAGAAATTTCGTTCTTTTTTGATTGGGTCTAAAATTATTGTGTTCACTGACCATGCAGCTATTAAATATTTGCTAACTAAGTCTGATTCCAAGCCAAGGTTGATAAGATGGATTTTGCTACTACAGGAATTTGATTTAGAGATAAAATATAAGAAGGGGTGTGAAAACCACATTGCAGATCATCTGTCAAGGCTAGAGAATGACGAGGTGACCATACTTGAAAGTGCAATCCATGAAGAATTTCCAGATGAAAAATTGTTCTCTGTGCAAGAAAGGCCTTGGTTTGTTGATATGGCAAATTTTAAAGCAGCCGAGGTCATTCCAGAAGATTTCAATTGGCAGCAGAAGAAAGAAATTCTTCAAGGATTCCACTTACTATGTGTGGGATGATCCCTACTTATTTAAGATTGGTGCTGATGGTTTGTTAAGAAGGTGTGTTTCAGGTGCAGAGATCAGGGATATCTTGTGGCACTGCCACAATTCACCTTATGGAGGTCACTACAATGGAGATCGCACAGCAGCAAAGATTCTCCAGTCTGGATTTTACTGGCCTACTATCTTTAAGGATTCTCATGAACACTATAAGAATTGTGACAAGTGTCAGAGAACTGGAGGAATTTCCAAAAGACATGAGCTGCCCTTGCAAAATATTCTTGAGGTTGAAGTTTTTGACTGCTGAGGAATTGACTTTGTAGGACCACTTCCATCTTCTTATTCTAATGAGTACATTCTGGTTGCTGTGGACTATGTTTCTAAATGGGTGGAAGCTATGGCAACTCAGAAGGCTGACGCACGAACGGTGATCAAGTTTTTAAAGAAGAACATCTTTACCAGATTTGGAACGCCAAGGGTGCTCATTAGTGATGGTGGTTCTCATTTCTGCAATACACAGCTGAAGAAGGTGTTAGAGCACTATGGTGTGAGACACAAAGTAGCTACACCTTACCATCCTCAAACAAACGGCCACGCAGAGGTATCTAATAGGGAGTTGAAGAGAATTCTAGAAAAGACTGTAGCCAGCTCAAGGAAAGATTGGGCTTTGAAATTGGATGATACATTGTGGGCTTACAGGACAACATACAAGACTCCAATTGGACTCTCTCCGTTTCAGCTTGTATATGGGAAAGCCTGTCATCTCCCAGTTGAGTTGGAGCATAAGGCCTATTGGGCTTTGAAAGCTTTAAATTTTGATTTGAAGGCCGCAGGTGAAAAGAGGAAGCTTCAGCTACATGAGCTTGAAGAAATGCGATTACAGGCCTATGAATCTTCCCGGATCTATAAGAGCAAGGTGAAGTCTTATCATGATAGGAATATTGTCCAGAGAAACTTCCAACCAGGCCAACAGGTGTTCTTGTTTAATTTCAGGTTGAGGTTATTCCCTGGAAAGCTAAAGTCCAAATGGTCAGGCCCATTTGTGATCAAATCAGTGAAGCCATATGGGGCAGTGGAGTTGGAAGAACCAAATTCTGGGAGATCTTGGATGGTTAATGGTCAGAGAGTTAAGCCATACTTGGGTGGTGAGGTTGAGAAACTTACCACTGTCACTCATCTCAATGATCCATGACTTCAGGAAATGTCAAGCTAATGACAATAAAGAAGCGCTTTCTAGGAGGCAACCCAGTCATCATGTTTTGAAATTGGTTCTAGTTAATTAGTATTTGCCTGTTTAATTTCAGTTATGTGTTGTTGTTTTAAAGAGTGAGTTTAGGATTCAATACTTAGGATAACTTGTTTATATGTTTGCTTAATATCATGCATAATTGTGTAGAAGAAAAACTCTAGGAATTTTGGGTCAACACTTAGCTAGATTTGGAATCAAGAATTTCTGCTCTAGGACCCAGTGGCTCAGCCCCTCTGAAGGGCTCAGCCCCTCATATCAGTTGGCAAAACAGAGGAGTCTCTGGAGGTCAGGCGCTCAGCGCCTCTGAATGGCCCAACGCCTCAAATGAAAAAAATTCAAAGAGGAGTCTCTGGAAGCAAGGCGCTCAGCGCTTCTGAATGGTTGAGTGCCTGAGGTGATAAAAATTTTGGAGAGTCTCTGGAGCCAAAGCGCTCAGCGCTTTTTAATGGCTCAGCGCCTTGTGAGAGCATTGCTCTCTGGAGCTAAATGGCTCAGCGGATTTGGGGCGCTCAGCGCTTGGACTTAGCAGGCTCTCTGGAGTCTAAGCACTCAGCGCTTGAGAAGCGCTGAGCAGATGAATGTTGGGCCTGGGTTTAATTAAGAACAGAAAGCCCATTTGCACAAGGGTTCAAAATATAACCCTAAATCAAAACTGTCCATTGTAATTCTACTGCATATTGAAAGAGCCACTCTTGAAGAAGAAAAACCCTAGCTGCTCACGTTTGAGACCCCATTGAGACTGTCACTCACATTGCATATACATTCTTCTCTTTTTCTTCTTAGTGCACACAACACCAATTCACGTTCCAGGTATGTTTTCTTGCATTCAAAATCCTCTCTTCTTCCTTTTTGTGCATAAGTTGCAGTCATAAAGGGATGCTGTTACGCTGTTGTTCTTATTTGATTATAATCATTCCTTTTTTGCTGCACGAGTTTGCGTTCATGGAGGGTTACCATTTTTAGTGCCCCTGTTTTTTTTTTTTTGAAACTGGTTTCAATGGCAAATTTTTATGCAATGCAGAAATTAGGGTTTCAATCTTTGGTGATTTTCTTAATTCCCAGCCCTAAAAATTTGTAATTTTGAAATGTTTTCATAGATGATAGGGTTCTAAGTCAAAGCACTTTCATTTTTCAAGCTCTGGAGCAAAGCGCTCAGCGCTCTCAAGGCGTTGAGCCATTTAAAGGCAGAAACTCAAACTACTCAAGGCGCTCAGCGGTTTTGAGGCGCTGAGCGGATTAGGGGCAGAGACCCACATTGTACCCTGTTATATAATTTAATTTAACACATGTGTCTGTTCCTTGTTTGTTGAATGATTTGCAGATGAGGAAATCTAGATCCACTCATGAGGTTCCAGCTAGCAAGAAACGAAAGGGGGCCGCTTCCTCAAATCCCCCTCCGCATGATTCTGACAATGAGGAACCTACCCCTCCACCTGTGGCTCCATTCCGTTTGGACAGACAGAGATTTATGACTAAATCAAAGCAGCAACGGTATACAGAACTGGAGTCTCGACAAATAATTGCTGAAAGGAGGGTAGAGTTGGAGGCAGGGGAGTATATGGAGTTTTAAGGAGAGATGATTAGAAGAAAATGGAATAAATTGGCCACTCTGGAGAAAAAATATAATGAAGACATTATTAAGAAGTTTTATGCCAATGCTTACCCGCTCCAGAGGACTGATAAGACTAGAAACAACTGGGTCAGAGGAGCTATGGTCAGCTACTCTAGGGATGCCATTAATCAGTATTTGGGTAACCCTTATGCTCTAGGAGGTGATGGCCTGGATGAGTATGGCCGATTGAAGAAGGCCCGTGCCTTCAATGCTGACAAGATGGCCAAGCTGTTATGTCTACCGGGCTGTACCTACACAGTGGGAGTAATAAGAAATCCAGTTTCATTCCTTCGGAAGAATCTGACTACCACTGCACTCATTTGGCAAAACTTCCTATACTGTAATGTGTATTGCATTACCCACATCTCTGATTTGAACATGCCCAGGGCAACACTTCTTTACTTTGTTCTGCAAAAGACTGAGGTGGACATAGCTACAATAATCTCAGATGAAATACATAAGACTATCCTATCCACTCCTTCTCTGACAGGTGTTTCTAAACCTCTGGGATTTCTAGGTTTAATTACAGGGTTGTGTCTATTTAGTGGCTCTCATCTTCCTGGTAATCTGAACAAATCTCTCCAGCCCCCATCAATGCTGCATACATTAAGATTCATTGTAAAAGTGAGCAACATGGTGAGGCTTCACAGCCTAGACCTCAGAGGCCATGGCAGGGATCTTCTTCCTCTTCTCAGGTAGCTGGCCAAGAATTCATGGCTGCCCATTTTCACCATATAGAGCAGCAGAATCTGGCAAATCATCTGGCGCTGATGTCTCTCAACACAAGCATGTACCATGCCCATCAGCAACAGTTTCATGGAGGCCCTCATTTTCAATGTCCATCCCCAGAGACCTTCCAACAACAATTCTACTGGCCTAGGGATAGTCCACACTTTGAGGGAGGAGAGGAGGAGCAACAGCCAGCGCCAGAGGAAGAGTAGTAGGAGCAAGAAGGTGGAGCTGAAGATGAAGATGAAGAAGGAGGAGGTGGAGCTGAAGGAGAAGAAGAATGAGATGACCATGATGAGGAGGACACCTGAGGGTTCTTTAGCAGTTTATTTTGTTATTTTACAGTATTTTAGCAGTTAGTTTCATTTATTTTAGTACTTTGAGTTGCAGTTTATTTTGGGTACATTAGTTGCTTGGACTTTAAATTCTTGCTTTGGTTTGATGACTTGTCAACTGGTAAGTACTTTTTGGACAACAGTATTAACATGGTCGCCTTGTTTGCTTTAATTTCATGTTTAATCTTTAAGTCCATGTTTGTTTGTTAGTTAGATCTTTTTGAACAACAATAGTATTAATGTATATAAAAACAAAAAAAACAAAAGAAACAAACGAAAAACAAACACAAAATTATTTTTGGGAACTCAACTGATAAATTTTTCTGGAAGGAGCAATTTCATGATTCAAGATTTCAATGAACAGTGTTTTCTAATCTGGAGATCTACATTGTTGCACAAGTGGTTGTACATTTTTGATTTTAATTGTGTGCTTCAAGTTTGTTCAAGTGAAGTTGAAACGAGTCTGAAGTTGTTGATGTTTAGGGCATTTAACCAAACCGTGTGAGTGAGTGGGCCAAACAGTAAAAATTCAATCTTTGAGAGTCATCACTGATTCATGCGGTCAGTTTTGTTTGAGTCTTTCATGAGTTACAGTTAAGCTATGCATGGAATTTACTAAGGTAGTTGTTTTATTTAGCCAGTAGCCAAAAAGCCAACCCATGAATTACATTGTCTCTTTAACAGATAAATCTGACCCTAAACAGAACCCCTAAGATTACAAAGAAAAACCATGATTGTCCTTGAGCCTTGTTGGTAAGAGACATTCTCATGAAACAAGTGGGTTTGAACCAAGTTCGGGGTAGCTTGTATGAAGAGATCATGTGGTTGGAGCTGAATTGTACAGGCAAAGTGTGTTCCCTGTGTATACCTATTACTTTATGTCAAAAAAAAATTCTATTTAGAGTTAATTTTAAATCAAGGTTCCTTGTTACCATTTCATCAATTTGTGTACAGTCTAAAAGAGAAGGAACCAGAAAATTCAATCAAAAGAGGGATGAGTCATAAAGAGTCAAAAGAATTCAAGCTAGTGCAAGATTTTGGTATTGACCCATATGAGTGAGAATGTCCCAAAGAAAAACCAAATCTCTGATAGCCAGGCCACATTACAACCCTCTTAAATCCTTAGTGATCCATGCTTAGTTTTAACAACAGACTTGTGGGAGACAGGTAACAAATCAGACTTAGCATGTTTTGGTGCTTGAAAAGAGAGAAACACTCACCCTTCACAACATATCATTGAGAGATACACATTGGTGAGGAAAATTTTGGTGCCTCGGATTGAAAACAATGGAAGATGAGTGGATGTTTCCCTTGAGTATCCTTGATGTTCATAATTTTTGTTATTATGTGGGCACCATTTGTAGTAACATGTACTCACTGGATTTTGAAAACATGTCTTCATTGGAATCTTTGAAATCATGTAAATGTATTAACATATTTTTTGGGTGAAACTTTTAGTATTCACTGGATAGATAAGTTAGTAATATTTTTCTCAATTAAGACGTTTTGTTTGAGGACAAACAAACTTCTAAGTTGGGGGTAGCTTGATAAGTGTCTAATTAGTTTGATTAAATATTCATTAGAGACACTTATCTAGCACATATTGTGTACATATTGATATTATTTTGATCTATATATGCTTAGAATCAAAGAGGTACTTTTGATTAATGTTAGTACAGGGAATAGGAAGCCTTTGATCCAATTTGGTGCTTATTTTGTAGGTTTTGAAACCTGGAGAAGAATGGCTCAGCCATTCTAAAGCGCTCAGCGGAATCAGGCCAAAGAGCTTCCCAAACTGAAGGCGCTCAGCCACTCCCATCCGCTCAGTGGATTTGATCCAGGAAAAGGGGGTGCTTTCTGCCTCTAAAGCGCTTAGCGGATCTGAGGCGCTCAACCCTTTTGAATGCTTAGCAGTGAAGGATCTCCAAGGCGCTCAGCGGATCCAAGGGGCTCAGCCCTTTGAATTACTTCATGGTGAAGGAGTCTTCAAATCGCTCAGTCGTTCCAAGGCACTGAGCGGATTCGTCTCTCTCCTGTTCACTCTGTTTTAATTTTATCACATATATAAGGGCATCAGAGAGAGAAACCAGGGGAGCTAGAAACTGTACGAAGGAAAAACAGAGGAGAGGAGAAACAAAACACTTTTGGAGCTCGTGGGGACGCGATTCTTCGAAGGATTTCTTTCTTCTTCTACCTTTCATCTTGTATTTGGGTGATTTCTTGTACTATGGATAGCTAAGCTTTAGGGTTGGGATTGATGTAATCGTCAAACTCCTTGTATTCCTCTTTGATTCATATATATATATCATCTATTACTCTACGTTAGTGATTGGTTTTTGTTCTTAATGCTTTGATAAATTGATCCTTTATCTTTGATTTTGGGTTTGGGATTTGGTTGGAAAACGTTTTCTGAACCTAGACTTGGAACGAATCACCTATTAGTTTTGAGAGCCAGGAATGGTCTTGAAATTAATAGTTGTACCAAGTTCTGACTCTTAATGCGGGATATTTAACTGAGTGAAGTGAAGGATCATTCATTGAGTTAAATATCTTAGAATTTCTTATTCCAAGGGATTGGGTTTGAATGAATTTAGAGAACTCAATGGCAATGAGTAATGGAATTTTTAGAAATAATCAATAGGAATACTTAGGAGGGAGATTGATGAAATCAAATCCCAACTGTTTCTTATATCTGATTTTTCGCAATTTAAATTATCTTTATCTACTTGAATTTAATCAATCATCCATTTCAACTGTGAACATATTAAGGTTGATAAATTTCTGTTTCCAATTGACTTTATTGTCATGGATACGGAAGAGGATTATGAGGTTCCTCTCATTCTAGGTCGGCCATTCATGAAGACAGCTAAGGTCATTATAGATGTTGATGATGGCAAACTCAAGATCAGGGTGCAGGATGATGAGGTGAATTTTAATATTTTTGAAGCTATGAAACACCCAAATGACAAGAATGATTGTTTGAGTGGATGTGATGGATGAAGTGTGTTTGGAAGTTGAAAGAAAATTTTCATTAGCCACACCATTAGAGAAGGCTTTAAATTTTGATATTAAAGCTGCAGGTGAAAAGAGAAAGTTGCAACTTCATGAACTTGAAGAAATGCACTTACAGGCTTATGAATCCTCAAAAATTTACAAGAGCAAGGTGAAGTCCTAACATGACAAGAAAATTGTGTAGAGAAACTTCCAACCAGGCCAGCAAGTATTGTTGTTCAATTCCATGTTGAGATTATTCATTGGAAAGCTCAAGTCTAAATGGTCAGGTCCTTTTATGATCAAATCAATTAAACCTTATGGAGCAGTGGAGTTAGAAGAGCCAAATTTTGGAAGATCTTGGATGGTTAATGGTTAGAAGATTAAGCCATATCTAGGTGGTGAAGTTGAGAAACTTACCACTGTCATTCATCTCAATGAGCCATGATTGAGTGAGGTGTCAAGCTAATGACAATAAAGAAGCACTTGCTAAGAGGCAACCTAACCATTTTGGTTTGAATTCTTTTTATTATGTTTCATTTTAAGTTTCATCTTTCTCATATATAATTATGTTGTTGGAGATTTAAGTTTTGATATAGTATTTTGATTGTGCTTTTTATCAAGTGCTTTATCTCTTTCATATTTACCTTCTCTTGTGTTATGATTTTATAACTTGTTGAAGGTAACTGAAGTTGGAGTGTGCAAAGGGAATAAGATTTACTCCTTTCATGTAAGTTCCCAATACTGAGAAAAAGGCTTAGCCCTTCAAAAGAATTTTTAGCTAAATTTTCCTCCTAAGGGGAAAAGGGCTCATCCTTTTCTAAGGCCTCAGCCTCTCATATCAGCAAAAAAATTTGGTTGAGATTTGTGCATCAAACGGTTGAGCATTTTTAAAGTGCTCAGCATTTTTCTTGATATTGCTCGCGGCACCCAAACGGCTGAGCGCTTGAAAAGGGCCCAGCGCTTCATGAATGATATTGAAAAGAAACCTCTGGAAAAAGGGTTGAGCGCCCAAAAAGGGCTCAATGCTTTTGAATGGAATGTTCGTGGTGGCTAAAGCGCCCAGTGCTTTGAGATCGCTGAGCGGTTCAACACG
>NW_017984200.1:202220-242023 GCF_000340665.2 Cajanus cajan | reverse complement strand
TATAGGCACCCAATCCCTAGGTTAGATGATATGTTAGATGAATTGCATGGGGCCAACATCTTTTCCAAAATTGACCTTAAAAGTGGATATCACCAAATTCGAATCAAAGAAGGTGATGAGTGGAAAACCGCTTTTAAGACCAAATTTGGCTTATATGAATGGTTAGTGATGCCTTTTGGCCTCACTAATGCCCCTAGTACTTTCATGCGCCTAATGAATCATATTCTTAGGGATTGTATAGGAAAATTTGTGGTTGTCTACTTTGATGACATCCTTGTGTATAGTAAGACCTTAGATGATCATCTAGGACATCTAAGGCAAGTCTTGAGCTTTATTTCTGACCCGAACAATTTTAGGGGTCTACAAGTATCAATTAGTATAATAGGAATCATAGTTTATCTCACAAGTCCTTGAGGTTTGATAACCCTTAAATTATACTACAGAGACTTGGGTGCGCTTGCCTATAAAAATCCATTAGGCTGTGGAAGCCGCAAAGGACATCCTTGCACGAAATGCAATCCACTACTACAAAATTAGTTCAGCTAATAATGTTGTTAGTTGTAAATATTTTATTTATTTTCTATTCAACAGGTTTTTATTTTGTTCAGTGATAGGGCTATCTATGTGCTTTGTCCAGTTGTTCCATTTGGAAGGTATTTTATGGCTCATATTTTATTTATTTATTTATTACTACATAACTGTTTGGAAAAACTTATTTAGGTTTATCTTATGGCATAAGTTCTTATTTAAATCTTTTGGATAGCTTATGAAAATAACTTCTGATATGCTCATAAGATGTTTTCAGGTTATATGAGAACAATTTAACCTTTCCTCTTTGATTATAGAAGCAACTTATTGTACATAATTGCTTAGATGCAGTCACTTATTCAATATGTGCTTAATTAGGCATTTATTTTCTTTAAAATGCTCATATCATACCCATAAATATTTCTAGATTTTGTGATTATTTTCTCTGCTTATCCCTAGTCTCTTCAAATGTGAGTCTTTGTTAGAAATATTCAATGATGTTCATACATTTGGAATACAATTAGCCAACTCTGTCGGCGAGTAATTCAAAGTTGGCAATCTCCTGGTTAGAAGCAACATTTCCTGAGTTACAGAACCAAAAAACTGAAGGAGATAACCTGTCTTTGTTAAGAGTTCATGCACATGCTTTATTTGATGCATCCCTTGTCCTGTAGGTATAGACATTCAAATCTGGAATTCTGCACTATCAATAGATGAAAAAATGCCTTTGACAGAATGTTCCATCAGTTGCAGTGTTATATGATGACTTTACTTCTTTATGTTCTTGATTTTCTAGGGACATCTACGAACAGTAAGTCAGGATGGGAATGAAGATTCAGTTGGTCGAAGTGTAGAATATGAAGGTCGCATAGTTAGTTTTCTCTACAATTTAGTCAGCAAAGACTCTATTTTGGTGACTGCCTGGAGTGGTGGGCAATTACAGATAGATGCTCTAGCCAAAAATATTTATGATTGTTTTAATAGAACAAGTATAATTGGCATTTGGATTTAGGTTGTGAATTTGTAAACTTTGGATTTAGTATGGGAAAACAAGCATAGGAAAAAAGTAGAACATTGCAATTGGGAATCACTAATTCCATTTGTTTTTTCACTTATGAACTAAATGTTATATACGAGTGACTAGTCCCAAATAGATTTGAAGTACTGGTATTACTTGTTGATGTGCAATATAATATAATTTCAATCTTTCTGGTTATTTGAAGTGGTGAAGGTTCACACCTGTGTTCTTAGATGACATAATATTACATAAATATTAATTGCATCACATCCTTCATTTGTACTTCTTAATTATCACTGGTTGTCCTCCAGAAAATACTAAAATGAAGATGACTGATTCGTTATTTTTCTGAAGCTAGTTTCTATGTAGCAGCACCACTCTCGTTGTGTGGCGATTGTGCAGTAGAGGTCTTTAACTACCTAGGAAATCTCCTGACCGAGTTCATTGTCAAGAGCAAGAATCAGATGCAAGTAACAGAATTAGAATTCTGGCAAGTTGTGAATCCTCTCTTCAGGCTTGGGTGGAAGCATTGGATTGGTGCAGTTGTTTTCATATGGGCTTGGATTCATCAACTCCAGTGCCATAGGATTCTTGTATGCATCATGTACTTGATTGATATCTAAATCTTTGGTTTGATCAGTGAAACCACGGCTTCATAACTTCTAGTTTCAATCATTTATATCTTCATGGCTTCTAATTGTTATTTATTTCATATTATATCACTAATATTATATTATATAATATTAATGGTACCGAGACGCAGTAGATGGTGAATTTGGTCACAGAAATTATATATATATATATATATATATAATCTTCATTTACTTTTTATTAGGAACTTTTATTGGCATTTTGTAAACTAATATCTACATGCAATCATTTTTTAAAATGAAATGTTGGAAGTTTAATGCAAATATGTCATTTTTGTAACGAGGTGGATTAAGTTATCTTAACATTGTTGCAAATATGCAGGGATTGACTCAATAGTTTTTCATTTTCTTCCATTTACAAGTCAAACAAATGGCAAGGACGATACAATGAAAACACCATCTGTACACCCTGTTCTAAATACTTGCCAGAGTGGATTCACCTCAGAGCCTTCACTTTGTGGGTTTGTGTCGTTATCAGATTCATTTGGATATTCATGGATTGTAGCTATTACTCTTTCTCAAGAATGTGTTGTGCTTGAGATGAAAAGTTGGAACCTCTTGCTTCCTGTAAGCATTGATACAGAGAAGAAACCCTGTTCTAAAACTGGTTTATTTCTTAAAACTGGTTCAAAAACTGGTTTGGTTATGAAACTAGTTTTAAACTGATTATAAACTTGTTTATTAAAGTAGTTCAATTTTAAAATGGTTTGTTAAAGTAGTTCACATAATTTATAAACCAGTTCATTTTATTAAAATGGTGCGGTGCAGTTCGGTGCAGTTTTTTTAAAAAACTAAACCATGCACACCCCTACATGGTGGTGGTTGTTACCAACTTACCGTATAACAAAGGCCTATATAAGCTATTAAGGTACACAAAACAAAACATATTCATAGCTTGAACTCAGTCCCCAAAAGACAAGAACTCCCAAATCCCCTAACACATGACCCAAAAAGAATAAAAGTTCAATCTACATATTACAGGATAGTCCAGTCCATATTCATATTTTAGGTCAAATGCATGTAAAATCTTCTGCAAAAAACTAAAACAAACATATTCACCAAGTAAATAAATTATTATTGAGCCAAAAATTGTCATATGTAGCAATGAAACTAAATTAGCTCTCAAAAACGGAATCCTGATAAACTCGTGGAAGTAGCTTTCTACTTTGTTTGAGAAACAAAATAGTTGATGGATAAAAGATCAAAATTCTCAATTCCTGAAATAATAATCATCTACACACCTTGGGACATCAAAAACACATAAATTCTGCCAATAAAAATATCAAAACAAACAAGCATCAAAACGGAAAACAATAATCTCACAGAACGCCAATAATCTTGTTAAAGCACACCCAAATCATGTCATATACAACAATACTGCAGAATCCATTCAACTAGATAACAAGGAGAAAACACTGTAATCAGGGAGTCATATCCTAACCTAATTAACATTTTTTCCCAAGACATTTTATCAATATAGTTAATCCAAACATGAAAGGGGAATAAAAAGCACATAAGAAAATCTAAAACAGAGCCCTCTTTTTTACACAAACCAGATCACAAACAGAAATAATTAAACCCTAAACTAAAAAACACTATTCCCGGGAATGTCAAACGCCCGAGGACCACCACGCCCGCCCCAACGCCACCTCCGCCTCTGCCGGCGACGGGGCCACAATTGAAGTGGTCAGGCGCCCCAGGGGCCGCCTTCCTGGCTCCAAAAACAAGCCCAAACTGCCACTCGTTATAACCCGGGAGCCCGAGCCCGCTATAACCCCTTTTATTTTAGAAATCTCAGGCGGAAGCGACGTGGTCGAGGCCCTAGCCCGGTTTAGCCGCAGAGAACACGGGCCTATGCGTCCTGTCTGGTTCGGGAACCGTCACCAACGTCACTCTCCGTCAACCCCGGTGCCACCATCACTTTCCATGGCCGTTTTGATGTCCTCTCCCTCTCCGCCACGCTCCTCCTCCACGACTCGCTGGCAATCGCGCTCTCTGCCTTCGCCGTCTCGCTCGCTGGCCCGCAGGACCAGATCGTCGGCGTGAAAGAACCAGGAAGAGAGGGAAGAAACAGGAAGGCAAAAAGAATCCGAAAAAAAAATAAAAAAAACGTGAACTTCATATTAACCATTTATCTGACGTGGATGTGAATTTTAGATAAATAAAAAATTATAAATGATTTAGATTTAAAATAATGACACGTAAGTAACACATTTCTTCTTTTATAGAGGTACCGTAAAAATTCTCAAAATATAAATCAAGTTACGGCACTAATTTTATTTGGATTTAATAATATATAATACAGTGACAGAGTAAAATAATTTTATAATTTCATCTAATTACAATCTAAATAGATAATAAATTTGTTAATTTTTATAATAATAAAAATCATAAAACCGTAATTTCTAATTAGTCGACTTTATAAGTTTTTTTACACCAATAATATATTCTATTAAACTCATTTTACTTTTTGACAAAACTTAATTTACAAAATTAAATTCGAGCTAAATTTCATTTTATAAACTGAAATCTAATCACACACTAAACTATTAAACTGTCTCGGACACGGACAATGAAGAATCTGAACTCTTTAATCTACGAATTGTTTATAATCTTCTACTTGATGATTTAAATGTTCTCATCTTGATATACAAAAATTGATGAAAACAAAAACCTGACTAATGGAAATATTATACTCAAAAACCGAAACTAACCTTCCGAAGTTCCAACACAATAAGTCAAACATGTTAAGAAAAACTCGATAAAGTCAAAGTCATTAAGGAGCCTACAACTTAGTGAGTTTGAAAGGTTTTGCGAATAAAATTGTCAATTTTATCCAAATTATAAGAGAAGAAAATTGTATGACATAATAGGCATAAGCTTCAGAGAGAAGAAAATTCATAAGAGAAAGAATGCACTAAACTGTAACTTGTGTGACAAAACATAATATATTTTAATTTCATTAACAATGATAAAAACAACAAAACAGAGTAAAAAAATCTACGTTCCAAAAGTTATCAATATCACAAAATTAAAAGCTTATTCATTTAAACCTTTCTCACGCAAAAAAATAACTTTTACTAAAACAAATAATAGCGTCATTATTTAAATTTTGAGAAAAGACCAGAATATAAGAAATATATTTCTATTTTTTTTGCGAAGTTATTTTTAAGTAAAATTAAAAAAATGTAAAATTATAAATTAATGGATTATAAATATATTCCTTGATTAAGCAACTTAAAAAGATTATATTTTGAAAATTAAAGAAGTATTTGATATTCAAGGTTCCTCAATCCTCACGACACGAGGTACTTGAGGAAAGCAGAGAACAAAACTTTACAACAAATTAGGCAGGCTTGAAGTGAACCCAGCAACAACAAGAACATCGTTCCTGTAACAAAGAATTTCTTATTTTCTTTTCCTTAAAATAAATTCAAAAAGGTGTCTCAACAACAACTGGTATTAGATCTATTACAGAAACACATTGCACTGCTTATTCACTCACTTTACAAAACAAAGAGTATAAGTGCGATTTTACCATAACAACATGACTACAACATAAATGGTATTTAGCAACATTTGAAAATGTTACTTAATTATGTATAAATGTTGCTAATTTGTTTTAGCAACATATTATCAAATGTTGTATATAATCTATGTTGTTAAAGAATTTTAATAACATTTTTGCATAATTAGGTAACATTTTTTAAATGTTATCAAAGTATTATTTTTGTAACATTTTAATAATTTTTTGTAACATTTTAATGATGTTGCCAATATTTTGTTGACTTTATTAAATAATAATTAATTTTAATTTAAATATTACTATCAATTATTATATTTTTATATCTCCTAAACTTCTAAGAATTCCTTAAGTTGAAAGACATTTTTAGTTAGTCACTACTAGTTATATATAGAATATCAAATTTCATTTATCTTAAATATAACTATATGAGTATATATACACTTTATGAGTCATTAATCTATTCGACGTGAGACTGTAATTATGAGTTACAATTAGATATAAGAAAAACATACTTTTTTTGACTCGATGTGGGACTTTGATTTTAAAAGTGATTATAGTAACATTTTTCAAAAAAAATGTTGCAAAATAGCTTATGTAAATTTTTTTTACTCGATATGAGACTTTGATGTTGAAAATAATTAGAAATAATAATATTGAAATAAAAAATGTTACTCTATCTATAATGAGATTTTTTTACAAAATAACATATTTATGTAATATATAGTAACACTTTAATAAATGTAAACAAGAAAATGTTGCTGAAGGGCTAAAATCTAGTAGTGATGTAACATAAACTTTATTTGCAATTACAATGCATGGTATTATTGCACCAATCACACAAAATCCTTAGTAAAACAAAACACACGACTAAGGAACACAGTAACATAGCTTAACTCTTTAGAACATCTTTAACTCTTTAGAGCTTTCATGCTTAGCACAAAATTCCCCTGTTTAATTCACATGATTTGCACTTTTATAGTTTTGTTATTTCCTGTGTTCGTCTAAGTCGCTTGTATACCTTATTAAGTCCAATTGTAGTTGCGTGGTTCAGTTTTTTTTTTTATAATTCATTTGTTTTCTGTTCAAATAATCTTTATTACATTTGATTAACTCTTAATTCAGTTCTACACTCTCTCAAGTACCATAAAATTATCAAATACTTAATTTGATAACAAAGCTTGATCAATCAATAATGATTAACAAATAACATCAAGACAATAAAATTTCACATCATCAACAAATTAGAAATTAAATTAATAATACATATCCAAATAAACATTCATTATATTCTTCGCTTATAACCCTAATTATCAAAAACTCAAAAGATTCGATATAAACAACTCAATAATTTAAATTATCATCCCTAAACAATCAAAGTCGTCTAAAAAATTAAACATAAACAATAATATGAAACAAACCATGAAAGGTCAACCCTCTTCTATTAGCATTATTCATTTTTCAAAGAGATAAATGTTATCCATTTTTTAAAATTTTACAACTTATTTAAATTTTAATATTTTTAAAAATTTAAGTTCAAATTATTAATTTAATTCCTCAAAAATTCATTTGCGGAAATGTGATCCTTTTATGTATAATTTATAATTATTACAAAGGAAATATATTTTTTTTAACTATTTCTTTAATTTTCACTTTAATTGATGAAAAGCAATTATGTTAAAAATAATTATACTCTCGTACAACTATAAAGAATAATATGAAACTATCTAAAAATAATATAATCACTTATTTATTTTATTGTTAGTAATAAATAACACTCTACTTGCATTTTATATATGAAAAAAATGCTTAAAACTTTTTAATTCAAATATAAATAAATTTTAATCATTATTTAATATTTTTAATCCAAAAATATTTTTAAGATAATAAATTAGAACATTATCTGTAATATATAATTTAGAATATTTTAGTAAATAAAATATATTTTATATAAGATGATGAAAATTAAATGTTTGTGTAAAATTTAACTTTCCTCACCCTCATCTCTATGAAATTGATTTCTTTTTTCTTAGGTCCTATAAATGAACTAACTATAAACATGCAAGTTACTCCGAGTGAATTTATGTTGATAAAAACACGCTCTATGCCCCTCTGGTTTCTCCCCAACAGTTGCATTGCAATCGAGAAGTGAAGGTTCAAGCTAAGACCCATCCCAAGAGTGATAATGAGTATTCTCATATTACAATTCACATTTCCCACACATGACACAGTACAAAATCTTTTAAATGCATAATTTTATTGACATGAACACAAGTAACCACCTAGAAGATACAATTCACAATGTAACATCTTTCTCAAAGATACAACACTAATTATTACAACGAACCAAATCTCTCGAATAAGACATGGATCAACCAGAGATTTCTATGGCCTTAACCTCGGCCTTCTTAACCTCTTCCTTTGGAACAGTAACAGTGAGAACCCCATTTTCCATAGAAGCCTTCACTTTATCCACTTTTGCATATCAAAAGGGCCCAAGGCCCAACAAAAGAATTCTACAAGAATTTAAGATGGCCAATGGTAAATGTAATGATAGATGACACAATAAACCATGAAATAGCTGGAAATGGCTTGTAATCAGGGTAGTATTGTTATTGTTTGAAAAACTATCTTTATTCTCTGAAACCTATCTAACAGAAAAATAAGTTAAAACCAATTTTAAATTAAAAGTATGTATTGTTTTTGTTTATAGAGCGCTTAAATTGTTACTTTGGAAACATTGAATTTGTGACAAGAAATATTGTCTGAGATTAATAAATTTGAAACTATTAGCCATATTAAAATAATTAACAGGGAAATAATTCTTAAAAAATATATAATCGATACAATAATCCAATAATCTAAAAAAAAATAGAAAAGTGTAGAAAGAGTATTTTTCCATATACAAAAGACATTTTCTTATGTTTTTTTTAATCTTAAATATATATATATATATATATAAAAGTGAATTTACAAAAGGGATTATGAATGTAGTAAAGTAGAGGTATAAGCGGGTATGGATAACCCGCGAATTCAAACTAACCCAAACCAATTCAATGAGTTTGGATCAGATTTTTTCGATGATTGGATCAGACTCAATTCAACCCAACCAAAATCTGACACCATACATATCAGATAACAGATTTTGTCTTTTTAGCCTGTTACCTAATCCAACCCGATCATAATAATAATAATAATAATAATGTTTAAATAATTATTTGTTTAGGACAATACTCATTATTACTCTTGATTTTTTAGTTGATAATAATGCAATAGATTAATAAATTTATTTTAAAATTAAATTTGTATCATTGTTTGTTTTATAGATTGATAACATTATATTTATAGTAATGTGTCAAATAATTTACATCTATTTTAAAATATTTAAATTTTTATAAAAAAAAAATAAATTTAATTATGTTAACCTGATTAACCAAATTCAACCCAATTTGTTTATGATTAAGTTGGATTAGATTAGATTTTTAAAAAAATTACATATATCCAACCTAATCGAATTTGTTAAATTTTGATTAGGTCAAATAGCATGTTCGTCAGAAATTAATCCGACTCGATCTAACCCGCTTATACATATGAAAAAGAGCATGAAGGATGTTGTGATTAGGAATTATGAATGGGCATGGAATGAGTGATCTTGGGAACAGTGACAGTGAGAAGGCCATTTTCAATGGAAGCTTTGAGGTGATCAAGTTTGGCATTGGCGGGAAGCGTGAAAGATCTCTTGAACTTGGAAGTGGTGCGGTGAAGGGTGTGGTCATGAATTTGGATGTTCCTCTCCCCACTCACCTGAAGAACTCTTCCGTCCTCCACCTCCGCCTTTAGCACGTGCGCCTCCGCCGTCTCCTTCCACTCCAACTGCCCTAGGCTTCCCATCAACGCCGCCGGAGAATCCTCCATGCTTGGGATCAAAGACATTTTTTATTCTTTTACAATTACAATTAGAATGCGTTTGTTGGATTCTGATTCTATTAAACAACGTTTCGGAAGGTCAAGAGACTTCTTCGCCTTCCTTCCGTCTGCATGTGCACCTCATTTTACGTAAAACAGATGTTTATGCAAATTGCACCAAATTTCTGTTTTCATGTCATTCTCTACACCTCTCACCATTTTTATACGTACCAACTTCTTAACACGGAAAGTTTTATTTTCATTGGGACCTTTTTTCTAATCTGTAAAAAACCAGAACAACATCGACTTTCCGGATATAATTAATAGTATAAAATAAATCATATATGAATTAAATTACTTAAATATAAAAATAAAATTAATTAAAAAAATAACGTCAACTTATATTTTTTATCAAACAATTTTTTATTTTTTTTTTCCTTTCAGATTCCTATTATATATGTATTATTTATTGTTTTTTACATACTATTTGATATGTTTAAAAAATTTAAGGTTTTAAGTTGTAGATTAAAAAAACTAAATGCATAAGTTTAGGAAAATGAAAAACATTTACATATTTTGTAAAAAGTAATTTATACTATATACTCTAAATTTATATTAATTACTGTATCATATAAATGATAATATTAATTAATTGATCGTAAATAAAATATTAAAATAATAACACTCATTTTGTATGAACAATAATAAAAAATAATTGTAACTTAATATTTGTTTCAATAGTATAATACTTAATATCTAATTATGTTATTATATTAATACAGGAATATTATAATTGTTATCTAATAGTTACTGTATTATGATAATTAATTTTTATGCAGTAGATATATTCTATTTCGAAAAAATAAAAAGAAAAATATATTAACCATCTTTTTGTACATACGTAGATAAAGAGAAAATAACAATAGTTTTCTTATTTGATTGAGAAAATAAGTAATTGAAAAATAAAATTATTATCCTTTTATTTTATAATAATGATGAATATTTTAATATATTAATGAAATTTTGTATTTGAAAATACTTTCAAACTCAATTTTTTATGCATTAAAGAATAATTTTTAATCCTATATATTTTGTCTATTTCCTTTCCTAAATAAATACATTAAAAAAAAAAATCTTGTTGATTGCAGTGCCAGACTGCCAGTGCCTATAAGTCAATGTAATGCATATATAAAGCCTTGAATTTTCCTGTTATTACACTCTTTATTTTGTGAATAATGCATAAACTATCATCCACTGCACCAGTGGTCTAGTGGCAGAATAGTACCCTGCCACGGTACAGACCCGGGTTCGATTCCCGGCTGGTGCACTTCTGAGAGTAGTGATGACAATTTTGTGGCTGATGGGGCAGTCACTGTCCCCTACACTTGGGTGATTAAATAGGTTCAGAGCTCTCTTTACACTTTTTAATAAGTCTTGACCTCTCGTTTTTTTTTTTAAGAGTACAGGGCAAACGTGTATAATAATCTCAAACGTGGGAACAGGTTACTTTACTCACATATATGCAATTGCCCAATTACAATTGATTCACATTTTTCGCCTACATCACACATCATAAACTTTTTTTTGATATAAAGTCTTCCAGATATAAAAATGACCCACTAAATAGCATTTTTATAACTTAAAAGACTTTTCTTATAAGTTTTTTTTAAAAAAAAATGATTCTAAGTAATATTTATACAACTAGGTTGTTTGTCATTTTATAAATAAATTATTTAATCTAATTTTATAGATAAATATTATAAACTAATGGATATTATAATTAATAAGAGTTAAATGATTAATATTATAAGAATAACTGGTATACATCCTTAAAAATGGTTAATTACAATTTGAATTAGCTAAAATAGTCAAGAAAGATCATCCTTCAGTACACAAACGGGAAGACAGATGAGAAAAATATAAAAGGTGCTACAATTTGGTATGAATAATAGGTAAGACTGGATGACAAAACTTTCCTTCCAAATATTCAGAGTAAATGCCAGTGAGCATTACAAAAATGAAAATTTAACACTAGGGGTCCTTACATCAGTGAACATTGTCAAACTGAACCAGATGAAAATTTACAAAAAACAAAAAAAAAATTTAGAGACAAAGAGAATGCAAGCATTTAAATTTTATCATCCTTCTGCAATATTAAAGTCAAGAACTATTCTTTCGGGACATATTTAAAGGCCTGAGAAATGCATGTAACCTTTAAATATTACACTGAAAATAAGCCAATAGCGAGTGTAGAAAACATTATTCCTTATGTTTTCTTTTCTTTGATTTTCTTTCATGAGAATGATCTGGGGACATAGAGGAAATGCCAGTGCTGTGACCATGTGAAACCTCAGACACAATAGATTTGGACTTAGTTTTAGACACGTGGCTTCTTTTTGAAATACTTGATGGCTCACCAACTTCAGATAAAGAGCTTTTCTGTCTGCTACCTTTTGATGAAGCTGCATGTCCACCACTTTGCATAGGAAAATACCGAGATGAAGTTGTCCCTGTGACTCCAGAAGAATTTCGATGGGCGTGTCTTTTATTGGTTGAATTGAGCTTTTCAAGTTCTTTAGGATCAGGGTAATGGACAGTGGAAACTCGCATCGAAATCTTTGCTGCAGTAAAGCAAAAGAAAACATTTATCTTGGTGCTTGAACTAAAAGAAATAAAACTAAAAAACTATAAGCATTAAAACTACCTACTACTATTACTACTATTACAACACACAAAAGCCAAACTTGAGAGACGCGACATGAAAAGTGATCAAATACAACAATGGAAAATCCAATACAATATAAACGGGAGAAAAACCAATAATGGAAGTGAGATCCAAGTCATGAATCCAAAACACATTCTGAAAAACATTGCCAAAGAAAAAAAACATACAGGTTAAGTTCACAAGTAAAGAAGTAATCATTTGCTACTCACAATATAACTTCCAATATACATTAATATTGGAATCATACCTATACTTTTTTTAATAAAAACAACATCGACAGAACAAATTAAACAAAAAAAAAACATCTGAACAGAGGTTTCCTCGTGCACATAATAAGGACAGAAATCATACTTGAAATCCATGAAAATTACAAGCAGATATTGAATTGGAGAATGGGATAGTTCGCCATTTTGGCAGAGATAAGGATCAAGTTATAGATGTTTTTCAAAAGCTACTCAAAGTAGCTTCTAAAAAATAATAAGCAACAAGACATTTTTCAGATTCTGATTTTTCAAAGGTTAAAAACACCAAATATTTTTAAAAGTGATCTAAAAAACTGAAGCAAATGAGCTCTTACTCTCACAACTCTTTAACCCAAACTATATTAAGCACATAAAACATATATTGAGGCACTATCTTTTGGATGTTGCAGCAAGTATGTCCAACACCATTGTGAAAAGCTATGTACTCAATTAAGACTGCTATGTTGACATCACTTTTACCTTGCTGTAGTTGTCATCCTTCATATATGAGTAATAGAAAATATTGATGCTTACCTATTTTTGGTTCAGTAGAGGAAACAAAAACCGTTTCGTCTGGCTCTTGAGCAGCAAAGCTTACAAAATCATATACTTTACCTGCCAACATAACATGAAAATTAAGGCACTTGCAAAAAATCATATTCTTATCACACAAAAAAAAATGCTATTATGAATATCAAGCAGCAGAAATTGAAGGAGAGAACAGAGCATTGATGATGTCACAGCTGATCACTTTATTTACCTGATGAACCCTCGAAGATGGCTAGTTTACCATTATTCTGAAGTGTGAGAAACAATTTCTGCCCATGTATGTCAGATAAAAAATCCTGTCCAACAAATTACACACATCAAGTGAGATAATGATGGCAGTGATCAACATAAAATCAAGAAGAGGCTCTTCTACCATCTAAATCCTAGATGGAAGGAAACACCACCAATCTCAATACAGATACCAGCTCATTCGAATGGAATGAAACCTCACATAATTATAGAAATTGATCAATTTTACGAGGGAAAACACACTAGCAAATGGAAAGAGATATTACACAGGGATGAATTTTTCCACACTCCTTAATGAGATCTAACACAACAAAAATTAACATGAAACATGTATGCAAAAAGATTCTAACAAAAGAAAAAATAAGCTTAGTAGAGAGGATTGACCAAAAAGAAGTTAATTGTTTGATACCATGACTGAAGTCACAAGCAAAGGGGTATCCAAACAAGTACTATATTTTTAAACAAAATGCTTGACATCCCACTTGATTTTTCACTTTTGTAATGATGATGATATCAATCTTTTGTATTTTTTTTTTTTTCATTTAGATGGCACCGGTTGTTGGAATTCAGCTCAAAAGAAATAAGCAAATCATAAGCAGAAAGACAAACTTACATTGGAGAAAGGCAGCTTAAGAAGCAAAAGCTCGGTTGAGTCAGTCAAGTTAATGAGTGCTTCGTTGCTGTCTTCCACATATTCTGCGGAAGGCTTGTAGCCTTCTGTGCCCTCAATATCCACCATTGACTTTCGCAGAGCCTAAAGATTCTACCCCACAATAAAAGATAGAGAAAGACAGAAAAAACAGAAAATCAAATATTGGAAAATAATAAACAACTAATATGTTCAAATGCAGATAAATATAGTCTGCTACCAAACTGGGTTGGATTATAAACAGCATGATGGAATCTCCATATTCCATTACAGCAGTCGGTCAATGATGGGAAATTAAACAACAGTAGAACAGGGGCAAAAGAATTTTTCTCCTACCCATTACAATGTTTGATTCAATATTAAAAGAAACACGGCAATCATTAACAGTAAAACTAAGAGTAACATCATGTTCATCAGCAAAAGCTTAATATTCAAATATCTTTGTCTTGAGCACCTCCACTTTATCAAGTTACAATAAGAACCCCACTCCCCACCATAGTATTAGTCACAAGATCACACAATTGGGAATTCAGTGCCATATGGGAACTCAAACTTGTCCAGGACAAGGACAGGGAAGAAAAGATTAAAAGAAGAGGAAAAATCGTAGAGCTGAAACCGTTTAAGTGCTTGTTTGATAACTAATTGATTTTGAGCAATTACAACTTTTCTTTTCTCTCAAACAAAAGCTCTAGCAGCAAAATTATTTATCTAATATAAGCACAACGAAACACACAAACATGTTCACAGTCGCAGAGAAAGAAGAAAAAAACTCTGAACCCTAGAGAGACACTATCAATCAATACAAAAAAAAAAAAAAAAAAATCCACTGAAAAAGTAAATTACGGTTTGGTTTGGTCTAATTTGGGGAATATGATACAAACCAACCAACGGCTTTGGTTGGGGTAATTGACTTTAGCTTCTATATTTTTTTAGGGGAAAAAAGTAACAAAAATCTCAGTGACGTAGTATAAGTTGAGTTTGGTTTTGAAGGAGAAAGTGTAATACATTGGTATGAAGTAAAGGAAGGTATGCAGCAAAAGGCAAAGTGAGAATGATGAGTTGCGTAGAAGGAATAGGAAAAACGTAAAGGGAGAGAGTTACTGGAAAGTGGAAACGGCGCACTTGCGGTTGTCGCCAAACGAAGAGGTGCAAAACAATGGAAGAGGCTGTGCCAACATATATTACCAAATAAATAAAAAGTAATTAGGGATTTAAAGTTAATGTGCAGTTTATTATTATTATTATTATTATTACCTTCTGCAAAGAGTGTTGACTATCTATATATGGCATAACAGCACCAATTTACCTCAGCCTCTCACCACCTTCCTCTATTATATAATTAATGATCATAATCTATAGTGTTGTCCGAGTAAGTTTTCAGTCTTTCTTTAGACATTAATGGGTTTGGGCCTTTTCTGGGTAAATGAGTTTGGGCTTAAAGTAGTGTTAATTATCTTTGGCTGGTGATAAACACACCTTCATTTTTATATAAATATACCTCTTTTTTTTTTAAATATATGAAATTCTTAAATTATTCTTATTTGCACCTCTTTTTTTTTTTTTTTTCTTCCGTGCACCTCTCTTCTTCTTTCTATTCCGCACACCTCTCTTCTTTTACACCTCTCTTCTTCTTCCTCCGCACGCACACCTCTCTTTATAAGTTATATCATTGACGTTGTTATATGCGTGAGGTTTACAAAATTATGCATACCTTTGAGATCTACTTTGGTACTAGCTAAAGCAGAAACAACATACAACCTGTTTTTCTTGTCCTGTTTAAATTAAAAAAAAAAAGTGTAACAATCAGAGCATAAAACGCATAACAATTTAAAACCAAAAAATGATAAAGAATATATAGATTTCAAATTTCAGTTAAATTATAGCATACCTTGAGAAACAAGTTCTTGCTCAGCCCACCCCCTAAGTGTCCAACATATTGAGCCTGAAAAGTGAAAACGGATACTGAATCAGAAATATGAAAATAAAATGAACAAGACGTGGTAGATAATAGTATTAAAGGATTTTACCTGAGCGTCAACGGTCAGAACAACTGGATGCTCATACTAGGAAAATGGAATCTGAAGCTCCTGTGAAGAAAAGAGAAAAAAACGCAACAGTTAGTGAGGGGCAATGAGGGAAGCAAAGGTGCACAAAACAGAAATGTTGGAAGCTCGTTTTGTAAAACCTTCAAGCACGCCAGAAGTTGTTCCTTTGAGAAACCCATGATGACTACGAGCGACGAAATGAATGGTGATGGAGTCGAAGCGATTGCAATTCGCAGTGCAAAACAAACTACTGCGTTCCAATTCCAAACCCGAAAATAGTGTGTAATAATAATATGGGTTATGGGTTATGGGTTATGGGTTATGGGTCAGTCACTCAATGTCCACACCCCCAAACCCGTAAATGGTAATAACATTTAGGCAGATGATAAACACACCAATGGTTTATACTGCACGATGGGGAATCCATGGGATCAGTCTCCCCGGAAGAGAGGTGCGCATAAGGAGAAGAAAGAAGAATAGAGGTGTGCATGCAGAGGAAGAAGAAGAGAGGTGTGCGTGCGGAGGAGGAAGAAGAAGAGAGGTGTAAAAGAAGAAGAGAGGTGTGTGGAGGAGAAAGAAGAAAAGAGGTGCACGGAGAAAAAATAAAGAAGAGAAGTGCAAATAAGGGTAATTTAGGAATTTCATATATTTAAAAAAAAAAAAAGGGGTGTATTTATATAAAAATGGAGGTGTGTTTATCACCAGCCATTACCTTTTGGGCTCATGTCCAGTTTGATGTTTGCACTACCCTTCTTTCGACATTTTTTAAACAAAAATATTTTAAAGGAAATTAATTTTTGTTGCGTAATTAAAATTTTATTTGTATATTTATTTTTATTAAATATTTAATTTAATCATTTAAATAAATCACAAATAAAATACTAATTAACTTGGTCAATTTTGACACTTAATTCTTATTTGTTTTAAATAGCTTTAATGGTTGAACAATATATAATATAATATATAAATAACAAAAGAAACATACTAAGTGTTAGACTATATCAGTAACATTTTTCTGTTGAAATTTAATAACAAGTAACTAAGTCTGCTATATAATCCTATCAGCTGCAAACAATCATTGAAAAATGCGTGGATATGTTGGTGGTGTTCAGCTAAAATAAGTGTTTTTATATTTTTTTTATCTATATAAAAATTGAACACAATATTAAAGAATTTACAATATTAATGTCAGAAAAAAGTTTTTTAAAAAAAATACAATGGGAGGCAAACAAATATGCAGCTTATTTTTACAAATGTTGAACGAAGCTTATTTTTACAATTTAGGCAAACAAGTGTGCAACTTAAACAAAACAAGAGGACACAGAAAAGCTAAAGACATAGAATTTCCAAATAGCCTCTTGGAACAAATTAATTGAAAAGCAAAGGAATCATAGCAGTAATATTTTACTTCATTGATTCACCACATAACCTAACACTTTTTGCCTGTATCCCTAATGTTTCTAGTCCCATATTTCCTTATTCCATAACGAGGTATCCATCTCATAAGCGAAACGCATAACTAGGTATGTTCGTAAATCAATCGTTAGAAAAGGATCTTGAGAAGAATGATTTTAAAAAAATAAAAGTATAAAAAGTGAGGGAGAATGAAAGCGAGAAACAGAGCAGAGAAGCGATGAAATACCTAACAGAGAAGGAGGTGTCGTGGCCGGTGACGGCGAGGGAGCAGATTTCCCAAATGTCTGCTAGGGCAAGAGCTTAGAGCCGGCGGAGGGAGTGGCGTTGTGTTGTTAAATTTCGGAAGGAGTTGTGTTGTTTTAACCTAGCCCACTGTTGAGTTAGCTAGCTGGGTTGGGCTTGGTCTCTGATAATGGATTTATGAGTCCGAAAGTGGAAAAAACCCATAAGCTCAATCCATGTTAACTTCAGTTAATATTAAATCAAAAGATCATAAAAATTATAACTCAAATTATAATAAATATTTTGATATTAAATTTAGTCCCTCATGAATTTTTGGGGTTTGTTAATTTTGCACCTGGAACGGATCGTTCCGGATACAAAATTAACACACCAAAAGTGCACCCAGAACGGCCCGTTCCAGTTTCAGAACGGCCGTTTCGGGTCCAGGTGTATTCAAAAAAATATCTTATCCACGTGGATGCCACGTATGCATCTACGTGGCCAAAAATTAACACCGTTAAAACAATTTGGACGGAAAGTCCCACATTGAAACCAATTAAGTTGGGACTAAATTGAAACCAATTAATTAGTTTGGGACCAAATTAAGGCCAAAAATTCATGAGAGACTAAATTGAAACAAAAAAAGATTATAAGGGACCAAAATAGGATTTTAGCTATTTCGGAAGGAGCTGTGTTGTTTTAACCTAACCCACTGTTGAGTTAGCTAGCTGGGTTGGGCTTGGTCTCTGATAATGTATTTATGAGTCCGAAAGTGGAAAAAACCCATAAGCTCACTCCATGTTAACTTCAGTTAATATTAAATCAAAAAATCATAAAAATTATAACTCAAATTATAATAAATATTTTGATATTAAATTTATTTTATATTAAAATTAATTAAATATCTTTATCAAAGATACTGATACAGATTTTAGATTTTATTTAATATGTTTTATAATCAAAAGAAATTTAATATTAAATTAAAACATAATAAAAATTATAACTAAAATTATATTAAATTTTCTAATATTAAATTTAGTATATATTAAAATTAATTAAATATTTGTATTTAAGAAATTGTTACAGATTTTAAATATATATTTTAAAGTTTTTATTTTATTAAATTAATTGAAAACATTATATTTTATCACTTTATAATAAAGTGAGTGAATGATAATGAATTAACTAAAATTTTAAAATATATTTTAATTAAAAATATTTTTTTATCAATGCAGTGACTAAAAGTATTATAATAAAAAATGAAATTAAATAAATTAAATCTTATAATGGTTATTTTTTTAATGATGCTAAATTAAATATTATAATTATTTTACAATAAATTAAAATGAAAAGATAATAAAATATTTTAACAGATATTTCAAATAAAATACATTAAAATATTATAATAAAAAAATCTAGTATTAAATTAAAAGATTATAAAAATCATAACTAAAATTATAATAAATATTTTGATATTAAATACTTGTATCAAAGAAATTACTAGATTTTAGATTTTATTTATTATGTTTTATAATCAAAAGATATCTAATATTAAATCAAAAGATTATAATAATTATAACTCAAATCCAGATAAATATTTTGAGATTAAATTTATTATATATTAAAATTAATTAAATATTTTTATCAAAGAAACTGATACAAATTTTAGATTTTATTTACTATGTTTTATAATCAAAAGAAATCCAATATTAAATTACAAGATAATAAAAATCATAAGCTTCTATACTATACTCTATATATATATATAATCATTATTGAGTAAAAACCAATATAATTAGTTGAACATGAACAAGTGTACATGGATGCAACCCAAAAACCAATATATCAATTTTTTGAGGTTCTCTATCTTTCGCTCCTGGTCCATCATTCCATCCTAAAGGAACAACTGAAGTTGCAGTTTAAAGAACAGGTGACTCAACTATATTTCCAAGCTCAACAGTGCCAGGCTGCCAGCAGATGCAAGGCCAAACAATTGTTTCAGATGTGGAAACTATCGCCGTTTCTCAATCCTTAAGAAAGATGAGGAATCATCACTCATACAAGTCGTAGACTCAGCAATCAAAAAGGAAGAAAGAAAACGTATTATTCCTTTTTGAAACATCAATTAAAGATACATGACAAATTAGCAGGGTCTGGAACCAGTAAAGTAAATAGAAAGAAATTTGACGCCAGAGAACACTCTGAAGAGAATATAACTAACAAGTCTGAAGTATGAACCTGCAAGGTTTGGAGAACATGAAGATTAAGTAGCCAAAAATTTATAAGATAAAACAAATATACCTCTTGCTATTCATGAAGACGACTCTGAACATCTAGCTGCAACTAAGTGCCTCTCTAATTTGCAAGGCACTGCCACTCAAAAACAAGAAGTTATGTTGATTCGAGGAAAACTTCTGATGCCAGTATGAAAATAACCATGAATGGAAGTTCTTGATACTCAGAAGTGGATATTCATATAGATAAGGAATATAACATGGTGGATGTCATATTGATGAGGAATATATAAGTGGGCAAGTAGGACGAACTCAAGGAAAGAATTACATGTAATAGCCTAAATTATAGCTACTAAGTTTAAGCAATCTTTATTAGAAACAACAAAGGTGATTGCAAAATTTTAACAACCAAGGTAAACTTGTTTTATATAGAAGAATCATTGATAATCACATTCTTCTCTAATTTTAGTGTTCTGCTCCTTTCTGAGATATGCATAAAAACAACCAACACAAACTTGCTTTATATAGAAGAATCATGTTTAATTTGATTAAAAAATAAAATAAAATTCAACCCTCAGATTCCAAAGCTTAGATTTCAATCCTTAAGCATGATTGGTAGTTTCCTTTCCACAACTTTCAATGAAAGAAAGCTAGCAACTACTGAATTTAATTTCAGTACAATAAAATTCAGAAAGACATGTTCAAAATGGCTGTGGTCTACCATAGTCCATATGTACTTATGACTATTATTTTTACAGCTTAACCTGAGTGAGATGTTTCTCACTCCGCTATTTATTCTATGCGTGTCTTCTATTGTGTTGCAAATGACCATCAACATGAGGGTGTTGGTGATTAAGCTTAGGCTTCAGTTGGGCGTGCTCTGATAGGATATGTGACATCGGGGCGTAGTTAGAACTTTTTTTCACTTTCCTTTACTTATTGCATGTTTTCTCTACTTCTCAATTCTTTGCTTCTTCTTCTTCTTTGCCTTGATACTTATAGTCTGTTGATAAATTTGTCCATTGTTTGAATTCAAATTTTTTCGTTGGAGCGGAGCTTCATGTCGTTGTAGATGGAGGTCTTTTCATGGCTATGTAAATCTTTTCATTTAATGCATTTGATCTTGCATTAAATGTTTGCTTTTATACGTGAAGTCCTTTTGTGTAGTTGATTATTTCAATGTCTGACCTGGTACCCTATGACAAATTTAGCATAATGATAGTGTAATTAAATTTCTACCCCTTATTTTGTTAAACATGCAATAATTTATTTGTACATTATTCCTACTTTATTGCATACATATTACTTTATTATCTACATGATGCCTATTTTATTGCATACGAGAAAAGCGATAAATAAAACAATAAATAAGATAGAAGCATTTGGAACCTCCAAAGAAAGCCTTTTATAAATCTTCTCGTAAATTTACATAGTGGCGCTTTTTGGCAGTCTCTTCAATCTACAAGAACCTCACTATCGCTCAAAATTTTAGACTAGGGAGACTCTGAAATCTCTGCCAAATGGTTCAAAGATCTCTTAATCAGGAACTTGAAGTTAGCGGAAATACACACAGAAGGGGGGTTGAATGTGTATGTGTGTTCGAAGGAAGATTTTTCAAAATCGTTTTGTAAATATACTCTTTTTTCTTTTGATAAAAAGAATATTCAAGCACTGTTGAAAACTTGTGCATCCTTGTCTGACTAGAAAGCTTTTTGTGTCCAATAAAATTGATCGTCTACTTCAAGAAACAAGTTGAGTAAATATTTTTTCCGTCTGAAAGGATTTATCGTCCAAAAAAAATTGTTTCTTCAAAAATAGTGGACAAGTGTGTTTTCGTCTAACAGTTTGTTGAAATGAAGGTAGATGAAAGATGAAGTTTTTAAACAAGTAGTGTTTGAGAAATAAAAAAATGTATGCACAGATTTTTGTACTGGTTCACTCAATCTGAGCTACGTCCAGTCTGCTTCAACTGAAGGGTTCCACTAATCACAAAGGATTACAAGCATTCTCAACCACTTCTGGCTCGTCAACCTCACTTGTCGACGCTAGTATTCTTAACCACTTCTGGTTCTCTAAGTATTCTTGACCACTTCTGGCCCGCTAGCTTCACTCACTAGCGCTAGTATTCTCAAACCACTTCTTGTTCACAAGTATTCTTTCAACCATCCTCTTCAGGCTTTACAGCAAATGAAGGTGTTGAGTGTGTTTGCAACTCTCACAAAGAGGATAGGATAGTTTCTACACTCACTAAGGTGCGTAACCTTAGTTTTACATGAATAAGTGTCTAATGAAATGAGACCTGAAATGGCCCACACTAGTTCAAGATTTATATATATGGCTGCACAATAAAATCAGAGAGCACTAGATGCACAAAGGTGAACTATAAAAGAAAACATCTATTTAACAAACAGCAAAAGCAAACCAATTCATCTTAAAATATTAGCAAACTAATAATGATTGGAAAACCACTCCTTGAGATCCCAATACAATGATCCTCTTCAGGCTTTACAGCAAATGAAGGTGTTGAGTGTGTTTGCAACTCTCACAAAGAGGATAGGATAGTTTCTACACTCACTAAGGTGCGTAACCTTAGTTTTACATGAATAAGTGTCTAAGTGTTTTGTTTACTCTCGTAGAAAGGATATAATATTAGCAACACTCACTAAGATAAGCTATCTTAGTTTTTACACAGATATACAGGAAATGCTTTGAAAAGAAATGTAGCTTATGCTTTTTCACTTTCCTTTACTTATTGCATGTTTTCTCTACTTCTCAATTCTTTGCTTCTTCTTCTTCTTTGCCTTGATACTTATAGTCTGTTGATAAATTTGTCCATTGTTTGAATTCAAATTTTTTCGTTGGAGCGGAGCTTCATGTCGTTGTAGATGGAGGTCTTTTCATGGCTATGTAAATCTTTTCATTTAATGCATTTGATCTTGCATTAAATGTTTGCTTTTATACGTGAAGTCCTTTTGTGTAGTTGATTATTTCAATGTCTGACCTCAATCATGATCTAGGCATATTTGTACTTTTCTCATCAGTTTAGCTGTTGAGGTGTTGTCTTTCTCTAAAAAGTAGGTGTCCTTTTTCTAACACACGCAGCTTTGACTTGTGAATCCAGGCTTGCCTATTTTTCTTCTTTCTGTATTCAGGTTTTATGTCCTTTTGTGTTTCTTTTATGATTTCACTCAATGTGATTAGTGGACTTCAAACACGCTTCACTATTTTTTGACTACGTCTGGATACATATTTGATTCTTCTTCTGGTCTTGACTACCCTTTATGTTTGGTCATGAGAGTGATGACTTCGTCTGCTTGTTCGTTAGGCTCTATCTGATGACTTTGCAAATCCATGTTGATGTTTAGCCAACTTTCGTCCCGTTCTTGACTTAGTCTCATATGATGCCTGTTTTGGTCTTACATTTGATCCCTCAGGCTTCAACTGATAGATTCATCTTATCTTGTATTTGATTTAGGCCTAGATCAACCTTAGTCTTGATACTAGCTTTACTATCATCTAATGTCTTGTTCAATTCGATTTTTCTTGATCATACTTTGTCCTTTATTTTTTCCTGAACTTATTATTATCCATCTGAAACACTAATGCACATGTTAGGAATAACAATATGTACTATATTTGTCATATGCAAAACCTTGGTAGGAATTGCGAATGCGCTTCTGACTTAACAGAACTATAATGAGTTTATTTCACTCGAAGTACCCTAAAGAGAGTCAGAAAGGGAGAGGGAGCTTTGTAGCTTGAAGTGTGTCTATTCCCTTTGCCAAGGGGTTTCTTATATAGCCATCTAGGAGGCAAAATCCTTAGAGAATTGTTAGATGTGGGACTTAGTCCTTTGATTTTTTTTAGAGGTGGGACTAAATCCACAAAAAACAAACAATTTTTTTAGGTGCTATACAGAATTTCTAGAGAACTTGTTAGTCGTTGGATCAAGCTAAATTTTGGATGATAACCTCCTACGACATTTTTTCTCTATCTCAATGGTTGGATTAGGAACATCTAGTCTAAGGCATGAGATGACCCCTTCCTTATTCATCTTGGATGTTTATTGCTTCCTCAGAGTCTTTTATGGTCATTCCTTTCTAGCTTAGGAGCTTCCAAATCTTTATTTTTGTGCCCCAAACAAAAACTAGTGTCTATAGTTTCCCCTCTTTACTTGACCTTTGGATAGCAAGACACTGCAATTGCTTTTTCCAAGGGCAAGTAAAGACATAAACGTTTTGTTCGGGTCTTCAGGTTCCCAACTCTATGGGGATTACTGTGGGGCGAATGTTCTTTACCAACCTTGTGGAGGAACATATGTACAAAGTTTTGATGATGCCAAAGCATTGTTGAAAATAAAAGGTCAAGTTAAAGCAAGTTGATCAAGGAATAAGATACCAAGAATTAACTAGATAAGTCTTGTCAACTTAGCTAAATATGTAAAAGGAACTTTTAGAAATTTCAAATTTTACTTGGCCATTAAAACTAGAATTTCAAGAAAACCTCAATCTAATATTTTTGAATATAAAAGTAAGTTTTTATATCTTTTTGAAAAGAAAGTAAAAAGAGTGTTCAAAAAGATTTTACAAAAATATTTTTGATCGATAATTAGAAAAGTTTCCTATATCAAAAGTTTATATAGCAATGTTTTAATAGTTGTCTCACAAAGAGGATAGGATAGTTTCTACACTCACTAAGGTGCGTAACCTTAGTTTTACATGAATAAGTGTCTAAGTGTTTTGTTTACTCTCGTAGAAAGGATATAATATTAGCAACACTCACTAAGATAAGCTATCCTCTGGAAACAAAATGTTTGAGAACTTGTTGCAGATGCTTCTAAAATTTTCAAGGAAGAGGAAACTGCCACATGAGACTGACTAAGTTCATCATAGTAATTACAACCATTGATATTTCCAGCAAGTCTTGCACATTTATCATGCATGTAATCACAAGATGTTAAAGGAAATTTGATAGTCTCCATCAATTCCATTGAGGTGGTTCCCTGTTTTGGTAGACTAAGAAGCTGAAATTTTCCTTCAGAATGAGCATATTGGAATAATACTTTTAACCAGCTACAGCAAGAATCAGACTTCACTTTCTTTATTAATATCCTGAATATATTCGTAGCTAGCAGCCACTCACCTTGACATGCTGCATGTGCACCGACCTTATAAGCAATCCAACCATTTGTTCCTGTCAAGACTTTGTCTACAAATGTGGTGCATTTAATAATACAACTAGCTGGATGTGTTTCATTATTCTCAAGTACCAAGCCATCACAAATAGGATGACTGTGCAATAGTAGACGGTACAGTGTGTATGTATAGCAATCAATTAAACTACACTGGCACACAAGTTCAGCCAAAATATTCACTTTACTCAACACGTCAGTATTGATAGCACTGGCTATATAAAGATTTTCAAGGAAGATAACTAGAAATCTATAAGTTTTGTGAAGAAGTTTTAAAATAAAGGAATTTTGCTTGTCTTCTTTAAAATTTACAGACACAAGAGAGGTAGAGGGTGGTACCGCATGATCAGTAGATGCAACAGTCACAAGAGATTCAATCACAACTTTTATGCTATCAAGTCCCAAGGAACCTAAATAAGGATGTCTTTCAACAATAGTTAGAAGAATCTTTAGTAGCCCCAGGAAATCTTGACAAGTTTTCAAATCATTTTGACAACCTTCTAACAATGGCCTCACCAAAAGTTTGATATGATCTTTGATTAGGGAGATAACTCGTGATGGCAAAGAAGAAGAACAGAAAACAGCATTGTCCATATCTGCTCTCTCCTCCATCCTACAGCACAAATCTGCCAGAATACGAATGGCCAAACAGCTCTTCCTTGAAGTTGGATATTGACTTGTGTTCTCAACAACATTTAGAAGCTTAACAAATTCATGAGGTTCCATCTGAAGCATAGAAGGCAGAATAGAAACAAAGACCTACAAATCATTAAATGCATGTCAAATAAGTTCATAAATCATAACAAATAAAAATGAGTTTCATTTCGCCAAGTACTAAAGTCAAACCTTGTGTAAAACCTCTAGAGCTTTATATTGCATGACCAATGAATTTTCAGGTTCCCCCATTATGGAAAATAACCCATGGATTAGACCTGAATTATCAAGGTGCTCACACAGTCCTTTTCCAAATAAATAGTGCAAGCATCTTATCACTGTTTCTTGTACATGTGAAGTTCTTTCTCTATTGAGAAATGAAAGAAGAAAGTCCACCTGAATCCAAATGTTTTAAAAAAATATTATACAAGGAAAGCACCATAGTAAATATTTGAATTGGGACGATCATCTGTGCATGCAAAAGCTAGTGGCATGATGCTTTATTTAATCACAAGCTTTAACTGGTTTACTAACCCCTTTTTGACGTAAAAAATCTAGCAATTAGTTTAAAAAATTTCATATTAATAGCAACTACAAAAGAATCACTTTGCCAGTTGAAGGGAAGGGATAAAATAGGACACTCAGCAAACATTCACACTAAATCTTTCAAACAGACAAATAAAAGCTAGGATGGAGTAATAAGTAGGTCTTTTCATTCCTCCAACTCAACTAGGATGCTAAAAATCATAAAGTAGGGAAAAAAATGTACATACCTGATACGAGGTAAAAGACATTAAAATGCAAGCCAGTTTTGTGAGTGAGAATAGCATAGCAACCAAAAAAACTTCATCTGAGGAATTTAGCACCAACTCTATACCTGTCTGCATTAAATCAATCATCACATTAGAAAAAAGTAAAACAGGAAAAGTTATTGTTCCAATAACAAAACAGACCAAAGTAACAATTTTCTTTGGGTTGATTAAACTTAACAATTGTTGCAACGCTATTTTACAACACTGTTAAATTAGGAATTTGGATATTGACCCTAAGGCACAAAAAGTGGGATCCTTTTGGTGAGCGGAAAAAAGCATCAGCACAGTACAATAAGAATTAGTTCTGATTTTTATATTCATGTAATGGTTTTAGTTTCAAACAAATAATTATTTGTCTAACCTAATTGTTCTATGGAAACAAGGAAGCAACACACAAAAATATAGTGCACTGTTCCAAAATCCACCAAGTAGTCCTAGACTTAGATTAAATTGATCTAGGTAATACATTACTAAATTAGTGGAAGAGGTATCTTCTTTGCACGTTGCACCTTGATGTTAGTTTAGTGTTCATGATATATTAGACATGGTTGAGGCATAATGCTAAGAAATATTTATAATAAGGAGTACAAGACAAATTCCAAAATCAGAACTCTACTTCAACCGATAAAAATGTTTCAGTTCTTTTCTACTCAATTTCTCTCTAGCCACTTCTGTTTCCACTTTGTATCTTGTTGATTACATCAAAACCCCTTGGAAAAAAAAAGTCAGGAAGACAAACATACATATACATGGAAACAGAAAAAATCGTAGATATTAAAAGTACATGGAAAAAAAAAATAATAGTTACAACATTAGCAAAGAAGCCACACTATAACACATAATTTAACAAAAAGATGATACTTATGTCAAACACAAAGTGTATTAGATGTCAAAACTCAAAAGAATGTAAAATGATCAAATACCTTATATGCTTTGTGTGCAACAGAATAAGAGGACTTGCATTTTGCCAAAACTCGAGCTGCAACCAATTTTACAGGCAAAGACACTGAAGATGAATTCATTATATTAAATAGCATCTCCACTGAAATAGATGCAAAATCATCTGAAATCTCACAAAAGCATCCAGTAGCATACAAAGATGCTTTCACCTGTAAAATCTCAAACCAATATTTCAGATGTACTGATATAAAAATTTAATCAATCAATTAAAATATACTAAAAGTGTCTTAAGAAAAGGACTGCTAAACAAGTTAGAACTCAGAAGCAAAGAAAATTAGGAGAGTGTTCCAAGGCAATCACCCTCCACAATTTAAAAAATGCAAAAGGCAAAACAATATCCAATCAGACAATCACTTCAATGTGTCAATCCACCCATGTATAGTCATGCAAATCAAATTAAGATTCCAGAGTTTCTCAGTTGCAATATAATTGCACAGGAAATTTTTTTGAAACATTAGAAGAGAAGAACATGATTAGGTAATTAGGTAGAAAATTGAAGTAAACATAATTTAACAAAGACATCTTAATATGAATGAAATTAGACATCCAAAATAACCTTAACAATTAGAAACTAATTTTACCTCGCAATCATGAGAAGAAACAAGGCTGGAAAATATCAAGTATCGTATCTGAGCATTGTCTTTAACAAAATCAGCCCAACAACCAAACAGAACCAAAGCAAGTGCCCTTGAATTCAAATCCCCACTATCAAAAACAGATTTCACTCTCTTCAACAATTCCAAGTGATTGGCTACTCTGGCCTCTGACAGCAACCCTTTTCTCTTCTTATCACGGTGTTTCCTTTCAGACAAGAAAACCCTAACAACTGAAAGTCTAGTCTCTATGTCACCTCCCCTAAAGGCTTCAGCAAGGCGCAAGAGAATGGTATTGGCAAATAACTTATCTTCACCTGGAACAAGTCCAAACATGGCACAGGGAGCAACGCCAGATTCAGGCTCTCTACTCCATTGCCGAAGGCGAGGCTCCATTTCCAATATGGCTTTGATAGGAACACCTAACAGGCATAAATTTCAATAACAGAGAGAACAATCAAACAAAAAATATAACTTTTATATGGCTTTGTATGGATTGATACTATATGTGGTGAAATAGAATGGTATTTTGATAGGTAATGTTGCTTTGATCACCAAAATTTCAATCAAATAAAACGGAACATAATGTCAAAAAAAACAAGGAAGAAAGAAGAGAATTAACTAACCAGGTTTGGTAGAACGGAGACCCATTTCGAGCTGAATGCTCCATTCCATGGCACGAGCAGCACAGGTTGGTTCCATGGTAGATTCTCTTCTCACTGCTTCAATCCAAGCGTGGTACGAATTGCAGTTTGCAACGAAGAGCTGCTATGTCCGCAACGTTGCGGCTTCGTCTGCAATGCGTCAAAGCATGTTGAAAAAAAAATAGAGAATAAGAAGAAAATTTTTACAGATGAGAACGTGTTTTTGGGTAAATTGTGTGGGGAAAAGGGAATGAAATGTTGGATTAAGAGTGGAGAGTGAATGAGTGAGATAGGCACTAGCCAGGTAAGTTTCAGCAATTTTAATAGAGGGAAAGAAAGATAATTTTGCCGAGGGATTTTTTGAAAATTAAATTATTAAATTTATAAAGGGATGATAATTTGATAAAGGAGAAAATAAATATTAAGCGAGGATTTTTTTTATTTGACAGAAGAAGTGAGGAATTATAATTTTAGAGGAAATATTTATTAATATTTTAGAAGAAAATTGGTAAATTAAAGATAAGATAACTAATTGTGTTAAATCTCTTGAAACAACTATTCTAAACTCATGTAACAAATTATTTTTATGTTTTCTTATTTTTTAAATTTATTTACATTCTTGCAACTTTATTTTATAACAAATTTTTCTTTGTTGAAGAAGTTGTTTGAGATTTTTTTAACATTTTATCTATTTTAGTTTTTATTTATCATAATTCTTTATAAATTAAATTTTAATAATTTTAAAATAAAATATCAGTAAAAAATAATCTTGTTATGATATAAATTTATTATCATTATTTTAAATACAATTTTTTTTATTTAAAATATCTATTCATATAAATTTTAAATCTAATTTATATATTTAAACCTTTATAAATTAAATTTTAATAATTTTAAAATAAAATATCAATAAAAAAAATAATCTTGTTATGATATAAATTAATTATCATTATTTTAAATATAATTTTTTATTTAAAATATCTATTCATATATATTTTAAATTTAATTAAATATTTAAATATAGTATTTATTTGTATATATAATTTATTATAAATTTAAATTATATATAATAAATATTTAACTTGTGCATTGTACAAATTAAAATACTAGGTTTAGAAATGAATAAAAATATATACAATTTTACAAATATAAAGTATAAGGTATATCAATAATTATAATTTTTTTTTTACTTTTAAACTTTAGTAAACAAAGAGAGGAAATTTGGGCAACAACGCTAGATTAAACAAAAAAATAACTTGTATACCTCGCTAAATTTCTCAAATTTTGAGTTCAACAATGGCTAACATTATGTTTGACTATAATCGTTGAAACCAAATTTAAACACTATTAAGTAGTTTTTAAAGGTTTTTGAATGATTAAGAACATGAAAATTATTTCGAACTAGAGAATGTTTAAGGTTTGTCTAGGTGTTCAACTAGAGTTAGAAAATTCAAAAGTGTGAACTAAACTTATTCATTCTAGATTAGGGATTTTATACTTGATTACTATGAGCTTATGAGCCCTTGAAATTTTCAAGATTTGATAAGATAGTTACTTATTAGTGAGATCTTGCCCAATAAAGATAAAATTTTATTGCAAATACAAATCTCAATTGGATTTATTTAGATATCCTTTGGTAGTTGAGTTACTCAATATATTGGAGGTATATTTAGTGAGGTGATCAACCACCACATATCAGTTTAATGTTCACAGTACTCAACCATAACCTCTCGGCCTACCCCTTTCAACAAGCCCATCTCGAATTATATCTAAAATGATATACTTGTCCACCAGTCCCAAGTGTACAAAAGGAAGGAGCTTGATGAAATTGTCATATATCCCTTCCAAAATCACTATTAGTATGTTAATGTTTGAGTCAGTTATTCATCAAGGGTATTTGGCCAAAACCTCTCAACCCACCTTTCTCAACATGTCCATCTTAGATTATATTTAGGATGGTACACTTGTTCACTAGTCACAAGCCTATAAGACAAAGGGGTTTGATGAAATTGCCATATATCCCTTCCTAAAAACATCATAAGTATGTCGATGTTCGGGTTGGTTATTCACCAAAGATACTCGACCAAAAATTTAGTCAAGCTCTTTTGGCAAGCTTATCTCAGATAACATACTAAGTGTTAGACTATATCAGTAACATTTTTCTGCTGAAATTTAATAACAAGTAACTAAGTCTGCTATATAATCCTATCAGCTTCAAACAATCATTTAAAAATTCTTTACTATGTTTTTTTTTTTCATCTAAAATAAGTTTTTTTATATTTTTTTTATCTATAAAAATTGAACACAATATTAAAGAATTTATAATAATTCATACACTTATTCAAGTGATTAAAATAAGGTCATTAAAATACTATAATTTAAGCACTATTTTATAAATGAAGCTATCATTAAACAATTATAAAAATTATGGTAATTTTAATAACTAATTTATCATTTTGGTTGATTTTATTATTATAAAACAATGCATAACTACCTGTCCTAATTTTGTTGGTTTTGTTATCATTTGTTAGTATTATCCACATTTGGCTGCTGGTTTGATCAATACAGCTATGGATGCTGCAGCTGATCAACCCGAATTCCCAGCCTTTAACGAAAAGGTTGTTCCAGATGCAATAGGCACCGCTTATGATAAGCAAATTGCACCGTCTCTAAACTGCAGAGGTTATAGTGCTTCATTAACAGATTTTGGTGGTGTTGGAGATAGGAAGACATCAAATATATAGCAGAAAGCTAACACAATTCTTATAGAATAAGAAAACATTGTAAAATATATACCTTACTGACATAAGGATGCAAACACAAAGGATTTTTTTCAAGCATACTTTATATATAGTAATAATAACTCATTACTATGTCCAACATATTATATTCATATCATATGTTCTCATATAGTAAAACTCTAACGGTAACAATTAATCCAATTATTATTAGTTTATTATCATCACAAATAAGGATGGGTAGAAAATAGTCTTTTAGAAAAAAGCTCTGTCTTGAGCATTTTTTTTTTTTATTTTAAGCTTTGTTAACAAAAAATGAGATAAACACACTAAGCTGATAAAAACTCAATGATAAAAAGGTTATAAATATCTTGAGTAAATCGGAAATCTTCTCAGCAATATATTTTTGTTGCAGATTTACAGTTATTCTCCCTCACATATTCCTTTTCCAAAAAAAGTAATTAAAATTAACACTTTGCATCGAAAGGAAATGGCATGCGATTAATCAAGAGAGACTATATGAAAGCATTTGTAACAAAAACTTAAAGCTTACATCTGTTTTAGCATAATCAGTCAAGTCATAAGCATCTGAATCCGGTGTTTGCATTAACTCTGATCCATAAGCACTAGGTCACCATACAAACTGCAGTGAGTACAACGATACTGGACCAGAGATAGAAGAAAATGATAGAACATAAATGAAATTGTACTATATTATTCATTAGAAAATTGCAAGTATTATAATAAAATCAGTACCTTCACAATAAATAGAACAGTTTTCACCAAGGGCATCCAGAATTGGTTGTGTAATTTTCTCAACTACTTCCTGCCATTAATGTCAGAAAAAAGTTTAAAAAAAAAAATACAACGGGAGGCAAACAAGTATGCAGCTTATTTTTACAAATGCTGAACGAAGCTTATTTTTACAATTTAGGCAAACAAGTATGCAGCTTAAACAAAATAAGAGGACACAGAAAAGCTAAAGACATAGAATTTCCAAATAGCCTCTTGGAACAAATTAATTGACAAGCAAAGGAATCATAGCAGTAATATTTTACTTCATTGATTCACCACATAACCTAACACTTTTTGCCTGTATCCCTGATGTTTCTAGTCCCATATTTCCTTATTTCATAACGAAGTTTCCATCTCATAAGCGAAACGCATAACTAAGTATGTTCGTAAATCAATCATTAGAAAAGGATCTTGAGAAGAATGAGTTTAAATAAATAAAAGTATAAAAAGTGAGGGAGAATGAAAGCGAGAAACAGAGCAGAGAAGCGATGAAATACCTAATAGAGAAGGAGGTGTCGTGGCCGGCGAGGGAGCAGATTTCCCGAATGTCTGCTACGGCAAGAACCGGCGGAGTGAGTGGCGCTGTGTTGTTAAATTTCGGAAGTGGCTGTGTTGTTTTAACTTAGCCCACTGTTGAGCTAGCTAGCTGGTTGCGCTTGGTCTCTGATATTGGGTTTATGAGTTCGAAAGTGAAAAAAACTCATAAGCTCAATCCATGTCAACTTATAATTAATATTAAATCAAAATATTATAAAAATTATAACTCAAATTATAATTAATATTTTGATAATAAATTTATTATATATTAAAATTAATTAAATATTTTTATCAAAGAAATTCATACAGATATTAGATTTTATTTTGATAATTAATTCTATAAGATATAGTTTAGATATACTACTTTATACTCTCTTAATTTATTGTTTAGTTTCCTTAATCAGTTTTATCTAAATTCCTAAACTTTAGGGATTGATTATGTTTTATGCCTATTTATTTTATTGTATCCATCAATTCAATAACATGAAAATCATTCAGATTCAAGTACTAAGGAAACTAAACTAGAAATTAGGAGAGGATAAACTAGTATATCTAGACTATATCTTATAGAATTATCTTAACATAAATATATAACAAAAAACACAATATTTTTTAAAAATAATGTAATTTACTCTGCTCACATACAAAAATTAATAAACGTACAAAGTAATCAAATATATTTAAAATTAAATAGGTCAAACTAAAGTTTTTACTATAATATGTATTTAGTTTAAAAGCATAGGCTACAAGTTATTTAAAAAAAACTTATATTACACTTAAAAGATTGATCTACCTGAATAAAAATGAATAATAATATTAGTTATTATTATTATTATATTAAATTTAATGACTATATATAATATATTAAAATTATATATACTATAATATATTAAAAGATTGATCTATTTCAATAAAAATGAATAATAATAATATAATATTAATTCAAAAGATTATAATAATTATAACTCAAATCATAATAAATAATTTGATATTAAATTTATTATATATTAAAATTAATTAAATATTTTTTATCAAAGAAACTGATACAGATTTTAGATTTTATTTACTATGTTTTATAATCAAAAGAAATCCAATATTAAATTATAAGATAATAAAAATCATAAACTTCTATACTATATATATATATATATATAATTATTAATTATTGAGTAAAATAATTTTAGATAATCAGTTATTTTAAAAAGTAAACAAAAATTATAAAAAAAAATAAATGATAAAATAAAAGTATGTAATTAACTTTATAATAGTAAAATAATTGTACACAATAGTTAAAAAGTAAAAGAGGACAAATAAAATGTGGACTTCCAAAATAATATATCACTTTTATTAAAAAGGTATAGATTAAATTATAGAATAGATTATAGAAGTTTAAGAAATTATAGATCATAGATAAAACTGCATTTTTGAGAAGAAAAAAAAAAGATAAAACTGTTTTTACCTATTTAAATTTACTTTAACATTTTAAACCGGTTAAAAAATCAATATGTAGCAATAATTTCATCTTTTTCTTCAGATTATGATTATTTTTCTTATTTTTGTTATTAGATTTCTCAATATCTTTGGCTTTTTTGTGATTTTTTATTTTTGATTCAAATACGGTTTTTCTCTTTTATAAATATATATATATATATATATATATATATATATATATTGTTTTTGTTATTGTCAATGATTATATTACATTTTTTGATTCATTAAATAAAAAGATTAGATTAAAGGTGTATTCGAATCGGGTGGACGATACCCGACCCATAAATATGATACTACCTAGTAACGGCGGGGAATATATATTGTAATTGTATGATTTTAGTCTTTCAAATTTTAATTGAACAATTTTAATTAATTTTTCAAATATTACAATTTTGTGATTTTAGTTACTTAAGTATCACAATTATACAATTTTTGACTCATTCAAGTTACATATATTATTAGTTATTAATTTTAAAAATAATAAATATATCATCAAATACATGAATAAAAAATTATAATATATGTAATTTAAATAAGTTAAAATTATAAAATTATGTTACTTGACAAATTAAAATTGTACATTTACAATACGTAAATGATTCAAATTGTTTAATTAAAATTTAAAAATTAAAATTATATAATTATAATATTTGTAAAATTAAAATATTTTAATTAGAACATTGAGATTAAAATAACACAATCGAAATACTTGAGATATTAAAAACGAGTTTTATTTTTTGATCGGGCATTGTTAATTTCCTTTTTGGTTGATCATGGGTGTAGAGAATATTTTTTCTTAAAAAATTACCTAGCCATATTTTTAACTTTTTTACTTATACTTCGTCATGGTTTCCCCGGGGATTTTGCACCAGTACGTTGATTTATATTAGTCGTAATAATTTCTTTAATCATAACAAATAGGCCTAAGCACGGGGCGGGTTCGAACGGATTCGGGTTGAAAATATTAAACTCAATCCAAACCGATCCAAAAAAAAAAAACCCATTTTTGACCGTGAACAGTATTTCGCATTTGAGACCACGAGTTTCTTCAAAGCATGAATCTCTATCGCCAAGCACAGGCTAGAGATCCTCAAGCTGGCGAAGAAGGAGGATTTGGCAGCGAAAACCAGCGCTAACAAGCTTTCTGGGGTCATCAAGAAGTGTTTGAGGAAGTGCTTCAGCAAGCTGGTTTCAAAGGAGGATCATCAAGAAGTGAAGGAGATGCCTCCGGAGCCAAACTGGTACCAAGGGAAGTGGAGAAGGGCGAGGCACAATGGGACCATTGGAGTTTCAGGGCCTTTGCACTTTCACATGAAGAGAAGGTTTCGCTTGCGACGCTTAGGGTTTTATCTTTTAAGTGTTTTGGGTCGGTCGGGTATGGATACCCACGGGTTCAAATTTTTTAACCCGAACCCGACCAACAAAACCCATTATAAACCGACTCTAATAACCCGAAAAACCGGAAAAACCGCCAAAAACCGCCCGAATTAAAAAACTGACCTGTGGAAACCTCGGATTTGGGCGGGGCGAAATTTTTTGCTCAACCGTAATAACAAACCTCATGGATCAATCCTAAGTGCCAGCAACACCATCTCCAATGAAAAAAAAAAAGTTAATTACGAACGGTTGCTTAGTAGTGTTGAAGAAGCTCTTAGAAATAGGGTGTTCACAAAATTATTTTAAACTAAATTTTTTAAATAACTAAACTAAATTAAACTAAAATAAATTAAATTATTTTTTAATAGTTTAAACTAAACTATTACTTTTAGTATAGTTTGTAAAGCTAAACTATTAAAATTAATAGTTCAGTTCACTAAAGAAAACCAATTACAAGCACTAAAGAACATTCACGGAGACTACCAGTATCAGACTACTACGTTTGGACTCGCGGAGACGAGATTTCAGTTTACCCCTAATAGTCTGGCTAATAGTTTTGTTTTTAGCATTGGTGGGCCTTTCATTTATTTTTCCAGTAGAGATGGGATTTTGGGCTTAAACAATATAAATAGAGGTTTTGGATTTAACCCATGCATGCATAGCTTGTATATTATTAGGTTGCTTATGATAATTTAAAATTTGGCACAGTTTATTTTAAATTTAATTTATAATTAATATCAATGATTTGGTAGCTCAATTTAAAAATATTAATTTAAATTTATTTTTTTAATGTAGTTCAATTTAGTTTATAATTAATAATAATTTAATTTAATTGATATTATAATTTAGTTTAAACTCCTAGAACTATAGTGCACTAATTCAGATAATAGTTTAATTTAGTTTAGTCAATATTTATTTTAGTTCAATTTAGTTTGATGAACTATTCATTATAGTTTAGTTTAGTTTTCTTCTAGTTTAGTTTAGTTTAGCAATTTGAACACCCTTATTTAGAAAGAACTAGATTAATTAATTAGTCTCTCCGAATGTACACTAACCCACCAAAAACGAGAAATTTTCTTACCTTACACTACACATCACATTTGTTTTCGATCCACACAAGCAAGAGAGTCTGAATTAAGTTTCAGTTTTTGAAAATTTTTACATCCATGTGTTACGTTAAAAGTTTCTGTATAGTATAAAATTTGTTACATAAGGAATACCAAAATCCTAGATTAATTTTTTAACAATCCATGAAATGTAACATCCCACAATCGTATCCGTTTTAGACATGAATTAAAATACGAAAGGTAGAAAGGTGCGTTTGCATCGGGAATGTAACAAGTTGATTTACACAACAAGAGAAGAGAGTAGTTACATGAAAATCAAAAGCGGCAGCCACAAAAGAGGTAGAAAAAGCAAGCAGTGAGAAGGAGCAGAACAGCCTCAAACGCAGAAACAATAGATTTGGACTTAGTTATAGACACGTGGCTTCTTTTTGAAATACTTGATGGCTCACCAACTTCAGATAAAGAGCTTTTCTGTCTGCTACCTTTTGATGAAGCTGCATGTCCACCACTTTGCATAGGGAAATACCGAGATGAAGTTGTCACTGTGAGTCCAGAAGAATTTCGATGGACGTGTCTTTTATTGGTTGAATTGAGCTTTTCAAGTTCTTTAGGTTCAGGGTAATGGACAGTGGAAACTCTCATCGAAATCTTTCCTGCAGTAAAGCAAAAGAAAACATTTATCTTGGTGCTCGAACTAAAAGAAATAAAACTAAAAAACTATAAGCCTTAAAACTACCTACTATTATTACTTCTATTACAACAAACTAACTATAAGCATTAAAATCCAATACAATATAAACGGGAGAAAAACCAATAATGAAAGTGAGATCCAAGTCGTGAATCCAAAACACATTCTGAAAAACATTGCCAAAGAAAAAAAACATACTGGTTAAGTTCACAAGTAAAGAAGTACTCATTTGCTACTCACAATATAACTTCCAATATACATTACTTTTGGAGTCATACATATACTTTTTTTAATAAAAACAACATTGACAGAATAAATTAAACAAAAAAAAAAATTAAACATCTGAACAAAGGTTTCCTGGTGCACATAAGCACAGAAACCATATTTGAAATCCATGAAAATTACAAGTAGATATTGAATTGGAGAATGGGATAATTCGCCATTTTGACAGAGATAAGGGTCAACTGATAGATGTTTTTCAAAAGCTACTAAAAGTAGCTTCTTAAAAATAATGAGCAACAAGACATTTTTCAGATTCTGATTTTTTAAAGGCTAAACACACCAAATTTTTTTAAAAGTGATCTAAAAAACTGAAGCAAATGAGCTCTTACTCTGAAAACTCGTTAACCTAGACTATATTAAACACAAAAAACATATATGTAGGCACTATCTTTTGGAAGTTGCAGCAAGTATGTCCAACACCATTGTGAAAAGCTATGTACTCAGTCTACTCTTGGTGCAAACCTATTTTTATAAAAATATCCATTAGACCTAATTTTGCAAAATCAGCCCTTGCCCCATTTTACATTCCTTATGACTTGAAATTCTACCTCAAATGATAATAACAATAAAGCTCTCTCTTAGAGCTAGAATATTTCTCAAAGAACTCTTGCATTGAACATGAAATGCACAAACAACATAAAGATTGATTAAGACTGCTACGTTGACATCACTTTTACCTTGCTGTAGATGTCATCCTTCATATATGAGTAACAGAAAATATTGATGCTTACCTATTTTTGGTTCAGTAGAGGAAACAAAACCCATTTCGTCTGGCTCTTGAGCAGTAAAGCTTACAAAATGATATACTTTACCTGCCAACATAACATGAAAATTAAGGCACTTGCAAAAAATCATATTCATATCACACAAAAAAATGCTATTATGAATATCAAGAAGCAGAAATTGGAGAGAACAGAGCATTGATGATGTCACAGCTGATCACTTTATTTACCTGATGAACCCTCGAAGTTGGCTAGTTTACCATTATTCTGAAGTGTGAGAAACAATTTCTGCCCATGTATGTCAGATAAAAAATCCTGACCAACAAATTACACACATCAAGTGAGACAATGATGGCAGTGATCAACATAAAATCAAGCAGAGGCTCTTCCACCATCTAAATCCTAAATGGAAGAAAACACCGGCAATCCCAATACAGATACCAGCTCATTTGAATGGAATGAAACCTCTCATAATTATAGAAATTGATCAATTTTAAGAGGGAAAACACATTAGCAAATGGAAAGAGGTATTACACAGGGATGATTTTTTACAATCCTTAATGAGATCTTACACAACAAAAATGAACATGAAACATGTACGCAAAAAGATTCTAACAAAAGAAAAAATAAGCTTAGTAGAGAGGATTGACCAAAAAGAAGTTAATTGTTTGATACCATGACTGAAGTCAACAAGCAAAGGGGTATCCAAACAAGTACTATATTTTTAAACAAAATGCTTGACATCCCACTTGATTTTTCACTTTTGTAATGATGATGATATCAATCTTTTGTGATTTTATTTTTCTTTCATTTAGATGGCATCGGTTGTTGGGATTCAGTTCAAAAGAAATAAGCAAACCATAAGCATAAAGACAAACTTAAATTGGAGAAAGGCAGCTTAAGAAGCAAAAGCTCGGTTGAGTCAGTCAAGTTAATGAGTGCTTCGTTGCTGTCTTCCACATATTCTGCTTATGTTAATGTAAGCAAAAACTTACATTGGTTGTGGTGTAAGTTGATATGCTTATGTTATTTACCTTTTTAAGATCATTGAATGTCCTATTGAGGTGTTTGTTAAGGTTGTAAGCCATGTGAAAGTGTTATGTTGTGCGATTTCCATGTGGATTGGTAGTATAGTTGTTGCTACTTCTATACTTGATATATTTTGTTCTTTACATACTACCTTATCCTTACATATTTTTTTTTTAGTTGGATTATGATGATCATATTTATATAAGAGTAGGATAGGTACTAAAATACTAGTATATATATATATATATATATATATATATGCAAATG
>NW_017984200.1:182283-202202 GCF_000340665.2 Cajanus cajan | reverse complement strand
AATATACAATAAATATATATATATATATATATATATATATATATATATATATATATATATATATATATAATTTACAATTTTTAAATATCCTTTAAAAAAAATCATATCTCTTAAAAGTTAAAGAAAATAAGCTCCAACTTTTAAAAACTTTCTATATGTTCTGGGTGATCATGAGTGCATGGAATATGTGATTCTAACTGATATTTAGCATTTTTTTTATATTATTGTTTATGATGTACAAATGTGATATATGTATATATATCATATTCAATACATAATACTTCAAATTTAAAAAATATAGGATACAATATTTTTTGAATACATATTAAAAAAAATAAATTAACATATATATATATATATAATTGTAATTGTAAATAAATATTATTTAAAAATTAAAATTAAAAATACATTTCTTATTTTTTAATTTTTAAACATTACTAAAAGTAATTATAAATCATTTTTTATTGTCAAGAAATAGTATATCATTTTCAATACATAATACTTCAATTTGTGTTGATATGGTTCATAGAATTGATGATAACGACCTATTCATTTATTTATTATATATATATATATATATATATATAGTTCAACTCAAAAATCACATACCATAATTAATCAATTTTATTTTATTTTATTTCAAAAATTCATAATATTATTTAATTCATACAAAATATATTTGTTCTTACCGGAATTTGGTCGTGGTGGTGATCCGTCCAGTAAGACCGGTGAGCCTCTTTTGGTGGTGTATTGGTGCTCCGAGATGGGGGAGGTACCTGCAAAAGAGATTTTGATGCTAAAGTTAGGGTTTGTATGAGTATGAGTCTCGTATAAATAATGCACGTACCTTAGTGTGAGTTAGGGTTGTTTTGGGCTCTAGGCCTGAGATAAGATATGATAAGATCAGATAACATATCTCGCCTGGGGTGAGATCCCTTGAGGTCAGTTATCATTTGCTTAAGTACCGGGCTGACGTCATATAACGCCTATCCGAGGTCATCCTGTGTCGTGGTGCCGAGCTCTGAGCTCGGTTTCACAGATCGGATAGTACATTAGCCCCCCGAGCTCCGAAGACCGTGGGTCGAGGAGTTGAGATTGAGCTCGTTGGAGTGAGGTGGCCCTTCGCTTACGCGGGTCCGTTAACGTGCTGCATGTCGCCGTTGTTGCCTTATTTTTGGGAAATGTGTAGGTGGTATGGTGATCAGGCAGCAACCTCATTGTCGGCTGGTAAGTCCTTGGTAGGGTCGGTAGATTGGTGAGGGGAAGGTCGGCGACCCAGGTGGTCGGGACCCTTGCCCCCCAGGCACCAAGTGGTGCAGGAGTCGAAGGGGCTTTTAAGGGGCTCTAAATATATTGTTTGAAGATACCGATTTGACCTTGATAGGTAGACGCAACCTGCCAAAGTCGACCTTGACTTTGGTTAGGAAGATGTAGTCTCAAGGTTCCGGCTCGACCTTAGGTGGGAAGATGGAATCTCAAGGTTCGGACTCGACCTTGGTTAGGAAGATGGAATCTCAAGGTTCGGACTCGACCTTGGTTAGGAGGATGGAATCTCAAGGTTCGGACTCGACCTTGGTTAGGAGGATGGAATCTCAAGGTTCGGACTCGACCTTGGTTAGGAGGGTGGAACCTCAAGGTTCAGACTCGACCTTGGTTGGGAAGGTGTAGTCTCAAGGTTCGGACTCGACCTTGGTTGGGAAGGTGTAGTCCCGAGGTTGAGTGGTAGGTTTTGCCTGGGGCGAGGATCTTTGATCGCTTACGGTTTGCTTAAATGCCGAGCTGACATCGCGTATCACACGCCCGGGGTCATCCCGTGCCATGAAGCCGAGCTCCGAGTTTGGTTTGACAGATCGGGCAGTGTAGTTGAGTCCGAGCTCGCCAAGGGGAGTGACTTTTCGGGTACGCTGGCTTGTTCATCACGCCGCGTGTCGCTTCTCGTTTCAGTAACCGAGGCCTGCGTGTTGATGGGTGTGACGGTTATGCAATGATGGCTCCTTTTGTCATAATGGGTCTCATTTATTGCGCGTTCAGGTGTGTCCCTTGGCTGACACGTGTCGCGGCCGTTTGAATTTTTGGGGGACCCCTTTTCCCTTCACTCGCGCCTTTCTCTTCTTCACTTTGCTCATTCTTGCTCTTTCAACTTCTTGCGTACATCGCTTCTCCCACTTTCGATCGTCCTCCGTCCTCCTTTCAGTCGTCGTTTCCGATAACCCTTTTGTTGTTTAGGGTTCTATTCTGAGGAGGAGTACCAGGTACTTCCTTTCTACTGTTCTCTCCTTTCCTTTTTTCCCAAATCTTTTTTGAGTCTTTCCCGTTTCTTCTTCTCTATGGCTGGGGAGAGTAGTGCTGGTTCCTCCACGCCTGCTAAGGGTAAAGGCAAGGCGCGGGGTAAGGCGGTGGTCACCAGAAAGGCCGCCGCCGCGAAAGTTGATCCGCTCAAGGATCCGGTGCCTGGGGTTCCTGGCTATGACTAGGTCAAGCGTGACATGGCTGGGGTTGAAAGCATGTTTCGGTCGCGCTCCGATGTCGACGCGGCCTGGGAGTCGCAATGGATTTGTGACTCTTTCGTTTCTTCGATGCTCCGGCTTGAACCTTGTCAGGCCAGGGAAGGTGTGTACATGGGAAAGTCAACTGACCCTCCCCACTTCTATATGTTTTGGTGTTTTTTCAGGGACCTAGGTGTCCGTCTCCCTTTCACTCAGTTTGAGTGAGATTTTTTGAATTATGCCAACGTGGCTCCTTGCCAGTTGCACCCCAATAGTTGGGGTTTTTTGCGGGCCTTCGAGGTCCTTTGTACAGTTTTAGGGATAGAAGTGTCTCTTCCCGTCTTTCTTCATTTTCACCAACTGAAGATAGGCGTTCCGCCTTACGGCATTCTGTCTCTAAATGGGAGTAAGGCTGGGGGTTTGTTTACCCTCTACTCCCAATCATATAAAAATTTCAAGCGGGAGTTTTTTCGGGTCGCCCTGGTGGATGTTGACCCGTCTGAGGATGGTGCATTTTACTTCGGTGGGTTGCCGAAGTTCCCTTTTTATTGGTGCCCCAAACCGTCTAGGTTTCACGGGGAGGGGCAAGTGAAATTGACGGCTGCGGAGTTGTTAGTCATCAAGGACCTTAAGGCGCTTCCTCGGCCGCTGGATATCAAGTTCATCCTGTCGCTCGAGAGCTCGGCACATAGGGAGAGGGACCTAGAGAGTGAGTATTTTATCCTCGATCGCCTGTTAGGGTTTTGTGTGTTTTCCCTTTTGCTGATGTGTTTCCCTTTTTTGATTGCAGATCGCATGGGGAACTTGTGAAAGGAGCTCAAGCATCGCTATAATGTTGCCGAGCTCGAGGTTCCCGATCTCCTTGAGGAGGAAGCTCCCCCCCTTAAGGCAAGCCGAAAAAGAAAGGGGGGGGGGGGGAAAGAGACTGAGGGATCTTCCGCTCCCCCAGATGCCGAGGAGGTGACCTCTAGGGTCGCCGATGCTGATGCGGTGGACCTTACCGCCCCAGGTGGCAACTGAAGAGGTGGCTCAGACTGTTGAGCCCGTCGTGCAGGCTGCCGAGGTGAGTATCTCTTTTCCCCAAAAGCCTCCTTTTGTCTCAACTAAGTTAGGTTTATTGAGATTAGGTGGTTCCTTTTGTAGGTCGGGGTGGCCACTGCTGGAATAGGAGACCAGACAGCTGAGCAGGCTGCTCGATTTGCCGAGGTGGTGAGTTTCTTGTTCCTCGAGTTTTTCATTTGCCCTTTGTTATGTTGGCTGGTTGCCTGACTTAGGGCAGTTTTTTGCAGGCAGGAAATGCTGCCGAGGCGGCGACGCAAGCTGCTGGGCGGGTTGCCCAGGCCGTTGAGCAGGTTATACCTGCTGCCGAGGTGGGTAGTATTTGCTTATTTTTCTTGGTGATTCTCCCCTAGCCATCCTGTTTATCTTTGACGTGTGACTGATTTTTGTAGGCGAGGTCGGAGGTCCCCACGGTGGACTTTCAGGATGTTGAGCAGGGGATGCCTACTTTTGCTGCCGCTTCGGTGCCATCGGAGGGCTCGTCGCAGGGCCCTTCCCGGACCCGATATTTGGCCCATCGCTTCGGGAAGGGCTCTGATAAGGTGCGGTTGGACCACGTGAGTGCCTCCGCCGATATGAACTCCTTGTGGAGCGCGAGGGTGACCGCAGAGAAGTTCTTCCCTCAGGGCGCGTTGAGCTCTGAGGACCATGGGTTGATTGACGAGGTCGGTCCCGAGGACAGCATTGACACTGCCCAGGTCATGCTGTAGAGGGTCATGGGCATAATGGGCCACTGGAAGCCCAAGTGGGGCCAGCAGCAGGAAGATTTTGCCAAGCGGCAGGAGGACCTGGCCAGGCTGAGGGACCGACTCCGACCCTGGAAAGAGGCCAACAAGAACCTAAGGGAAGAGAACAAAGCCCTCAACGCCGAATTAGATGAGGCAAGGCGGCATGAGGCTGAGCTTCGGTCTACTTGTGGTGACCTTGGCCGGGTGCGGAAGTCTCTTGAGATCGCGTTGCGATCCAATGAGGCTTACACTGCTCAGGTCGGGGAGCTGCAGGAGCTTGTTGCCTTCTCCAGAAGCCGTGCTCGCTCCTTGGAGGACGAGGTGACGTCTTCCCGTGGCCAAGTACGGGCTTTGGAGGATGTTGTGACCTCCCTCAAGGGGGAGTTGGCAGCGGCAGCTGAGGAGTGCCTCCGCAGCGAGGTCGTTCTGGGTGGACGCGAGGATGATATCGCCACCTTGAAGGCGGAGCTCAGAGAGTTAGCGGCGGGGAAGGCAGCTGCGAAGAGGAGGCTGGCGGAGGTGGAGCGCTCCGTGGTGGTCGAGCACAAGAGGGGCTTCCAAAAGGCTGCTCGTCAGGCTCGGCTTCTTGCTCCCGGGTTCGACTTTTCTTCCATGCATGTAGAGAAAGTCGTCCGCTTTGGGAGGCTAGTCAAGGAGGATGATGCCGATGATAGCTCTAGCGGGGGTGCTTCAGCCTAGGCCGCCTTTGTAATGACCTGTTTTATTTTTCTTTCGCTTGAATTTATATATTGAATTTTGGAACTTTGTTTATATATGTGTATATATATACAGTTTGCTCTATTTTGTTTATATTTGCGTTCAATTTTGGCCGTTCGTGGCGCTGTTTGAGGCATGCGTTTTGTCCTTACGTTGGCCGAATTGAGGTCAAATTCGACTTTATATTTTAGAGTGATTTTGTCGAGGTAGGTTTGGTCTCGACCTCGGACGACCAGGTCCGTACTCGACTTTTGAATAGGACTTGAACGAGGATTCGTACGCTTCCTTAAGTAAATGTGCTGAAGTTCGTATCCCAGTTTGACCATGCAATGGTTCATGTTCGACCTTGCACTTTAGTTTTGAACGACTGATTTTACTGTTTTTCTGATTTTGTTCTCAGATTTGGGTGAAACGATTTCATTTGAGGTTCGTATTCGACCTTGTAACTTTAGCGAGGTTCGAACCCGACCTCGGATGAGCGTATTGAGGTTCGTATTTGACCTTGAGTAAGCGTGTCGGGGTTCGAATTCGTCCTCCAATTTGAATATGACGATTCAATGAAGGTTCGAAATTGACCTTTATAATTTCGCCGAAGTTCGCACCTGACCTCGGCTTTGAGTATCAGGGTTCGACTTTGACATTGACCTCGGATAGGTGTATTTAAGGTTCGTATTTGACCTTACAAATTTAGCGAGGTTCAGACTTGACCTCGAATAAGGGTATAAGGTTCGTATTCGACCTTGTAATTTTAGCGAGGTTCAAACTTGACCTCGGATGAGTGCATTAAGGTTCGGATTCGACCTGTAAATGAATGTGCTAAGGTTCGTATTCGACCTTGCAATTTTGGCGAGGTTCGGACTCGACCTCGGATGAGCATGTAAGGTTCGTATTCGACCTTACGAATTTTGCGAGGTTCAGACTTGACCTCGGATAATCATGTAAGGTTCGTACTCGACCTTACGAATTTTACGAGGTTCAGACTTGACCTCGGATAGGCATGTAAGGTTCGTACTCGACCTTACGAATTTTACGAGGTTCAAACTTGACCTCGGATAAGCATGTAAGGTTTGTACTCGACCTTACGAATTTTACGAGGTTCAGACTTGACCTCGGATAGGCATGTAAGGTTCGTACTCGACCTTACGAATTTTACGAGGTTCAAACTTGACCTCGGATAAGCATGTAAGGTTTGTACTCGACCTTACGAATTTTACGAGGTTCAGACTTGACCTCGGATAGGCATGTAAGGTTCGTATTCGACCTTACGTTGTAAGTGTGGGCCCTTAGGGTGCGTGATTTCGTTCATGCAAAGGCGATAAATGAGGTGATAGATTGTGCGAAACGAATGATTTTATTGATAGTTTTTGTATGCCTCATTAAAAGCCCTCTCAGTCGAGGACTAAGGAGGGAAAAGAGTGCACAGTTTGTTTGTGCTAAAAGTAAAAGAAGTTTTAAAAAACTTTAAGGGGCTATAGTGAGGGGGTTCCCCTTGCTTTGCCTGCTTGGTGCGGAGATCCTCAAGCTTTCGGCGTAGCATTGCCGAGCTGTCTTCTGGTTAGCTCTGACTGTGATGACCTTGTCGTCCTTTCCTGGAAACTTCATGGTGAGGTGTGGAGTTGACATGACCGCTCCGAGTTGGTTCAGGGTTGGCCGTCCGATGATGATATTGTAGGAAGTATTGGCTTCCACGAGGAGGTACCGGACCATGACTCGTCTTGTGTCTGGTGGTGTTCCGAAGGTCGTCAACAAGTCTACATATCCCCGAGTATGGACTCGCTCTCCTGCGAAGCCGACTAGAGGCTCCGTGTGAGGTTGAATGAGAGAGTGGAGGATGTCTAGTTTGAGGAATGCTGGCCAGTACAGGACATCAGCCGAGCTTCCCTGATCGATGAGTGTTTTTTGCACTTTCTAGTTGGTTATCTCCACAACGATGACCATAGGGTCATCCTGGTTAGGGCTAAGGCCGGCGTAGTCTTCGTCGGAGAAGGAGATCGGTGGTGAACTCTGGTGTAGGACCGAGGTGGTTGAGTGGACGCAGTTAATGTTCCGCAAGTGTCTTTTCCGGGCCGAGCTGCTGGCGCCTCCTCCAGCAAAACCGCCCGCTATTGTGTTGATTATTCCCCGTAATTGGGCTGACTCCGTCTCTTGGCTTATCTCGGCTTGTACTACGCCGCTAGCGTTTTGTTGGGGACCTGGGTGTGCGTCAGTACGAGCTCCTGAGCCTCGTCCCCTGCCGCGCCCCCGACCTCCATGGCCACCTCTGTTGCCCTGTTGTCGCTGTACGTACTGGCCGAGGTGACCCGCTTGAATGAGTTCTTCGATGCGGTCTCGGAGTGTGCGACATTCTTCCGTGGTGTGACCATGGTTCCTGTGGTACCGACAGTGCTTGGACTTGTCGACGTTGTTGGGGGTGCTGCTTGGTGGTGGAAGGGCAAGCAAGTTGTTGTTGTTGGCTTCCTCCAGGATGTGTACCCTGGGTGCGTTTAGGGGAGTGTAGACATTGTATCTTCCTCCTCTGCTTGCTCTAGTCGACTTCTTGAATTGACTGTCGTTGTTGACCTTGACCTTATCCAAGGGCTCCGACTTTGCTGGGGCTTTTTCGCGAACCTGGTCGCGGAAGGCGGAGTGTTCCTCCATCTGGATGTATCCGGCCGCGCGGGCGCGGAGTTCGTCCGTGTCGCGGGGGGCGTCGCGACATAGGCTGTCGACGAATGGCCCGGGCTTGAGTGCCATGAGCATGGCGTGTAGGGCGACCTCTGAATTCAAATTCCGTATCCTTACCGAGATGCTGGAGAAGCGTTCCATGAAGGTTCGCAGGGGCTCGTCGTCATTCTGTCTGAGGTTGACCAAAGCGGCCGAGGTGGTGTGGTGAGGTCGGCTGGTGGCGTACTGTGCCATGAATCGCCTTACCAGGGTGTTGAAGCTGTCGATGGATCCGGCGGGTAGTTGGGTGTACCAATGAAGTGTCGCTCCCTTAAGTGAAGTCAGAAAAACCCTACACAGTATAACATCACTATTAGTGTAGAGGGTCACCTGGGTTGTGTAGGAATCGATGTGTTCGTCGGGGTCCGTTGTGCCGTCATAGCGGTCGAGGTGGAGGGGTTTCCACCCGCGGGGTAGCGGAGTTTCCATAATGCCGTCCACGAAAGGATGACGGCGGAAGGGCTCTTGGCCTTTGAAAGCATGGGTGGGGGCCTTGCTGGTGCCCTGCTCCGACTTGTGCGTCGGTGCGTGAGATCGGTGCGTGGCAGGCCGTGAGGTTGGTGCCTTGTTCGTCGCCAGAGATTGGGTGGCTGAATGTGCCTCTTCCTCGCGCGTGTCGCTCTCGTGGGGAGGCTGGTTGGAATGGTGTCGAGGGAGTTGGGAGCAAATTCGCTCGTTTTTGGCACATAAGGCCGCGAGTTCTGCTTCGTTGGCGGCTCGCATGATTGCGAGATCGTTTACATGCTGAGTGCGCATGTTCTGGAGGTCGGTATCATGCTGTTGTCGCATCTGTTCGACCTGGTCGATCAGCCTTCTCAATGTTGCTGTGTCGCTATCCATGGTGACTGAGTGGCTTACGTCGTCCGCTGCTCGTCTGATGTGGCTCCTAGTAGAAACCATACAGGTGGCTGATGAGAGCTGTCGTGATCGGCCCCACGGTGGGTGCCAAATGTTCTTACCAGAATTTGGTCGTGGTGGTGATCCGTCCAGTAAGACCGGTAAGCCTCCTTTGGTGGTGTATTGGTGCTCCGAGATGGGGGAGGTACCTGCAAAAGAGACTCCGATGCTAAAGTTAGGGTTTGTATGAGTATGAGTCTCGTATAAATAATGCACGTACCTCAGTGTGAGTTAGGGTTGTTTTGGGCTCTGGGCCTGAGATAGGATATGATAAGATCAGATAACATATCTTGCCTGGGGTGAGATCCCTTGAGGTCAGTTATCATTTGCTTAAGTACCGGACTGACGTCATATAACGCCTATCCGAGGTCATCCTGTGTCGTGGTGCCGAGCTCTGAGCTCAGTTTCACAGATCGGATAGTACAATATTTAATTTTAATACATTAAATAAATATATTTTATACAAATATCAAATAATTAATATAACAAATTAAATAACACATCATATAATTCATAAAATAATAACATCAACTAAATTAAAAAAATTAAAATAGTCATAAACCACACCTAAACAAAAAAGAAAAAAAAATTGTAGAACTGTCTGGCTAATTATTACAGTTAATAGCAATACAGATGAAGTCGTTACTATATACAATAACTTTAACATGACTAAAATGATTTTACTAATCTAAAAAAAAAAAATTAAAAGAAACCTGGAAGAGTTAGTTTATAAAATAAGGTTAGATGGTAAAAAAGTGTGTCACTTGAGTGGTGCAAGTCTTTGACTAACCCTAGCTAAAAGCTAGCAATGATGATAAGTCTCGACAATCCTAGCTTGACGTGTCTCATGGGTAAGGATGGCAAAAATACCTGCACCTGCAGGTATATGTGAATAAAATCTGCTACAGATAATAAATGGATAGACTAATAAATGGATAGGCTAATTGGGTACCTGCAGATAATGGAGACGGATAACTTTTTATCCGTTTATAAATGGGGCGGGGGCGGATATGATGATATCCATACCCGCGGGTACCCGTTTAACATTATTTCTTAAATATCCTAATTATCTTTATATTACATAACCCTAAAACTACACTCTCATTTTATTTTTTTACAAAAGTGAGGTTGATGAAGTTACCGATGTGTTTTAAACATATTATAGAATTATGTTGGATGTAATTTGATTAATTTTCTAACTTTGATTGGACCAATAAAATTTATATATTTTAAGTTATTTACTTTCATTTGGAATTATGATATTGAATTATTGTAACTTTGTGATGAGACTTTAACTTACTTGTGAGATTGATGTATTTTAAGTTATTGATTATCTTGAATTTTTATTATTATTTCAACAAAATTAACGTTAAATAAAAATTTAAAATTAATATTGAATTTTTATTTTTAATATTTCAATGACATTAAAATATAAACTTAAAATTATTTGTAATATAATTTTTTTAATTTCTTAAAAATTTTATAAATATCCATGGATATCCATAGATACCTGTGGATATTCAAGAAATTTATGGATATCCGCTTAATAGATATGTGCGCAGATATGGAGTGAGTATGAGGTCAATCATTCAGTAGGACAGAGACGAGTTTACTATTACCCGCCTCCATGGGGCTATTGCCATCCCTACTCACGAGGCTCATGAGCGTCACCTCCTTACCCTTCACGCTACTCTTCCTCTTCATGCACATCCAAGCATACATAAATATCGTCTACGCTCGGCACGATACTGGTAAGATCAGTGTATACAGTACATAAGCCCCCGCTCTGAGTGTCCAGGAAAACGAAAGAGGTGATTAAAAAGTGGTGCGTTACTATATTGATGAACCAATCGACTAAACGATGCGACGTGGCATTGTAAAAACTAAAGAAATAATCACACAACAATGTATGTCTTTAATGCCTATTAGGCTTTAAGAGACGTCTCTTCATTTCACAGTCCTTGGTAGTGGAAACCCTTTATTATGAGACGTCTCTTCATTTCCCAGTCCTTGGTAGTGGAAACCCTTTATTATGAGGTGCGAGGCTCGAAAAGACACCTATTGAATCTGAAGATACGCGAAATAGAGAATAAAAATGTAAGGCCTCCGTATCTTTATAAAAATCTCCCGATTGTAGAACAAGTTTCTATTGAATCATGCTCTCCTGATGAACGGGTATTCTTTAGTCATGCCTCCCCAATGCCTTGTATATACATGTTGTTCAAGGATTTAGGTATCCTAATCCCTTTTACATCTTTTGAGTGCGAGTTTCTGAGAAAAATTCATGTAGCTTCGAGTCAATTGCACCCAAATAGCTGGGCTTCCTTCAGGCTTTTCAGATATTATGTTCAGTTTTAAATATTGAAATTAGTTTGGGTAGGTTCATGTATTTTTATCAACTAAAACTTGGTGAAGCACCTTTTGGATGGGTATCATCGTGGAGTGGAATTTCGAAAGGGGCATTATTTCAAATTTTTACCCAATCTTATAAAAAATTTAAGGAGAAATTTTTTAAGGTTCGTCTTGCATTGAATGATCCGAGTTTGGATACCGTTTTTCATTTGGGGGGTGAGCCAATATTTCCTTTTTATTGACAATCACAATCTTTAAAATTCTCCGGCATAGAAGGCTTAGTTTTAACCCAATCCGAGGTGAAAGACATAGAGAAACTTCGAATGTTACCTCGACCTTTAGAAAGCAAGGCCATTTTATCTCTCTCGAATTCAAAAGATCCACAAGGAGATTTAGAGAGCAAGTAATGATGATAATATCTCATTGAAGTTATATCTAAATTGTCAACTTATATCAACAATTGCTCTCGATATGTGCAGAAATTATGGAGAAGAGTAAGGGGCGTCAATTAAAAGCCAAGTTTAATGCAGAGGAAATGGAGACTTTAGAGGCAAACCTTGCACCTTCTCATCGAAGAAAAAAGCCAAAGATCGACATTGAGAAAGAGAAGTCCGATGTGAAGCAAAAGATCGATGTTGGCCAGAAAATCGGTGTCCAAACTGCCAATATCGAGCATGAAGGCGAGGCCAACATCGAAATCATTGATATTACCGATCCTGAAGTTGGTCAAAAAGACACTGAAAAGAAATATGTGAATAATTCGAATTTGGAATCGGCGAGTTCTTAACATTTAATATCTTTGTTTTAAAATACAACTCTAAATTTAATCTTGAATGGTCATAGGGCTCTATGCCAGAAGACATAGCTGCTTCTAATTTCTCCGGAGTGGTGGATCATTGGAAGAAAAAGTGGGAGAAGAATGTTTCTCAAATGGATAAATTAAAAGGGTAAAACACTGAAATAGCTCCTTTAACTGCTGAATTATCAGAAGTAAAGAAAAAGTTGGAAGAAACGACTAAGGCATTCGAGATATCTGTGAGGTCGAATAAATCGTATTCGGCTAAGGTGGAAGAGCTACTAAATAAGGTGAAGATGATGGAAGAGGAAAAAGAGTTGCAGAAAAAAGCTTTTTTGGAGTTGGAGATTAAGATGAAAGAAGGCGAAGGACATGCTCAACAACTTCAAGCTGAACGTCAAGAGGTAAAAGGAAAAGTTCTTGGTGATATGAAGAGAGTCTCGGATTTGGAAAAGAAAAATATGGAGCTAAGTAAAAAGTTGACAGCTACAGAATATCATGTGGTCATAGAACATAAAAGAGGATTTGCAAAGGCAATCCGGCAAGCTAAATTTATTGCTCCTGAGATTGACTTTGGGGAAGTACATGTTGATAAAGATGTATTTAAGGGAAAAATCATTAATGAGGATGAAATACCTGAGGATTCCAGTAGCAATGAAGAAGATAATACTTAGGGGAAAATTAATTATTTAAGGTTTATCATTTTTAAGTTGTTGTGTTGGGATATTAATAGCTTTAAAATTTGCTTATGTAAACTTAGATCAAGTTTATAATGACATATTTGCATTTTGGCAATGTAATGCTTACTTTAATTTTGATAGTGCAATGATTGAATGCGATGTGATCTCGCGATTTTAGTTTTAATTTGGATTAACTTATTTTGGCCAAGGTTCGTAGCCAAGTTTTCTCTTCACAACTTGATCTTGACTCGAATTCGGCCAGATTTTAATATTTAGTCAAATTTGACTGCATAATTTGATCTTGGCTTCGAACTCAGCCAAATTCTTATTTTGAGCCAAATTTGACTTCACAACGTAATCTTGGCTCGATATCAGCCACATTCTTATATTTAAAACTTAACTTTATAATTTGATCTTGGCTTCGAACTCGACCAAATTCTTATGTGTGTGAGACATTCTCCGGATATGATAGAATTGCGCTGGGGTGGGAAGCTGCGAGTTATTATTAGTATTATTATTTATTTAATAAATTTACTCTCGTTTACTTATTATATCAATTCTTCTTTATTATTTATTCCTCGGTAATTATTCACGAATAAATTCGTGGATAAACTATTCTTCAACCCCAAAATGCTGTTAGTGTAATCAACCGGGACATTTGAGGTTAGAATGTCCAATCTATAAAAGAAAAATGGAAAAATCCAACAAGAAAAGCTTCAAAGAAAAGAAAGGGAAGAAAGCTAATATCAATGTAGCTTATGCTTTTTCACTTTCCTTTACTTATTGCATGTTTTCTCTACTTCTCAATTCTTTGCTTCTTCTTCTTCTTTGCCTTGATACTTATAGTCTGTTGATAAATTTGTCCATTGTTTGAATTCAAATTTTTTCGTTGGAGCGGAGCTTCATGTCGTTGTAGATGGAGGTCTTTTCATGGCTATGTAAATCTTTTCATTTAATGCATTTGATCTTGCATTAAATGTTTGCTTTTATACGTGAAGTCCTTTTGTGTAGTTGATTATTTCAATGTCTGACCTCAATCATGATCTAGGCATATTTGTACTTTTCTCATCAGTTTAGCTGTTGAGGTGTTGTCTTTCTCTAAAAAGTAGGTGTCCTTTTTCTAACACACGCAGCTTTGACTTGTGAATCCAGGCTTGCCTATTTTTCTTCTTTCTGTATTCAGGTTTTATGTCCTTTTGTGTTTCTTTTATGATTTCACTCAATGTGATTAGTGGACTTCAAACACGCTTCACTATTTTTTGACTACGTCTGGATACATATTTGATTCTTCTTCTGGTCTTGACTACCCTTTATGTTTGGTCATGAGAGTGATGACTTCGTCTGCTTGTTCGTTAGGCTCTATCTGATGACTTTGCAAATCCATGTTGATGTTTAGCCAACTTTCGTCCCGTTCTTGACTTAGTCTCATATGATGCCTGTTTTGGTCTTACATTTGATCCCTCAGGCTTCAACTGATAGATTCATCTTATCTTGTATTTGATTTAGGCCTAGATCAACCTTAGTCTTGATACTAGCTTTACTATCATCTAATGTCTTGTTCAATTCGATTTTTCTTGATCATACTTTGTCCTTTATTTTTTCCTGAACTTATTATTATCCATCTGAAACACTAATGCACATGTTAGGAATAACAATATGTACTATATTTGTCATATGCAAAACCTTGGTAGGAATTGCGAATGCGCTTCTGACTTAACAGAACTATAATGAGTTTATTTCACTCGAAGTACCCTAAAGAGAGTCAGAAAGGGAGAGGGAGCTTTGTAGCTTGAAGTGTGTCTATTCCCTTTGCCAAGGGGTTTCTTATATAGCCATCTAGGAGGCAAAATCCTTAGAGAATTGTTAGATGTGGGACTTAGTCCTTTGATTTTTTTTAGAGGTGGGACTAAATCCACAAAAAACAAACAATTTTTTTAGGTGCTATACAGAATTTCTAGAGAACTTGTTAGTCGTTGGATCAAGCTAAATTTTGGATGATAACCTCCTACGACATTTTTTCTCTATCTCAATGGTTGGATTAGGAACATCTAGTCTAAGGCATGAGATGACCCCTTCCTTATTCATCTTGGATGTTTATTGCTTCCTCAGAGTCTTTTATGGTCATTCCTTTCTAGCTTAGGAGCTTCCAAATCTTTATTTTTGTGCCCCAAACAAAAACTAGTGTCTATAGTTTCCCCTCTTTACTTGACCTTTGGATAGCAAGACACTGCAATTGCTTTTTCCAAGGGCAAGTAAAGACATAAACGTTTTGTTCGGGTCTTCAGGTTCCCAACTCTATGGGGATTACTGTGGGGCGAATGTTCTTTACCAACCTTGTGGAGGAACATATGTACAAAGTTTTGATGATGCCAAAGCATTGTTGAAAATAAAAGGTCAAGTTAAAGCAAGTTGATCAAGGAATAAGATACCAAGAATTAACTAGATAAGTCTTGTCAACTTAGCTAAATATGTAAAAGGAACTTTTAGAAATTTCAAATTTTACTTGGCCATTAAAACTAGAATTTCAAGAAAACCTCAATCTAATATTTTTGAATATAAAAGTAAGTTTTTATATCTTTTTGAAAAGAAAGTAAAAAGAGTGTTCAAAAAGATTTTACAAAAATATTTTTGATCGATAATTAGAAAAGTTTCCTATATCAAAAGTTTATATAGCAATGTTTTAATAGTTGTCCGGTAATCAATTACTAGTTTAAGTAATTGATTACCACAGCAAGGAAACTTCAAAGTTCGAATTTCAAACACAAATAAGTTCTGGTAATCAATTACCATCCTTTGTAATCGATTACCAAACGAGGGAACTTCAAAATTTTAATTTAAAGATACAACGTTTCAAATTGTTTTTGAATTTAAAACCGTTGTAATCGATTACCAATTCCTTGTAATTGATTACCAATGTATTTTTTTTTTAAATTATAAAGAGTTACAACTTTTCATGAGAAGACTCAACAATAGGAATACTTGTCTATAAATACCTATAGTTCTTTTAGAAAAGGTTACAAACTCTATTGTGAAAAAAAATATTTACAAAATTTTCGTGGCCAAAGCAATTTGCAATATTCTCTAAAGAGTTCATTAAGATCTTAAATGTGTAATATCTACTCTTCAAAAAGAGTTACTCTGTTATACCCACTTGATCATTTGATCTGTAAAGGAGAAAGAGTTGTTCTCTTTGTTAGTTTTTGAATCTCAACACATGTTCCAAAGTGTTGGAGGATTCAAGTCTTATAAGTACTACAAGAATAGTAGAAATCTTAAGTAGGAGACTTGAGGACTGGACGTAGGCAAGATTGGCCAAACCAGTATGAAAAAAGTTTGCAATTTATCTTTACCTACACTTTTAATTACTTGTTATTAAATTGAGTTTGAGTAGTTTTGCATCAATAAACTTTACATACAATTGTTCTAAGAAATTGAAGTTATTAGAATGCAATTCTAAAAACTCATAAAAGATTAAAAATTGGTTAGCTTAATTCACCCCCCCTCTTAAGTTATACGAGGCTACTTGATTAACAATGGTATCAAGAGTAGGTTTCTTGTATAAGGCTTAAAAGATTCAAGATTAAAAATGGCCTCATCAAATTTTTTATTTCCCGAAGGAAACTCTATTAATAGACCTCCTATATTCAATGGTGAAGGTTATCATTATTGGAAATCTCGGATGCAAATTTTTATAAAAGCTATAGATTTAAACATATGGGATGCTGTTGAAAATGGTCCTTTCATTCCCACTATTGTAGTAGGCAATGAAATCAAAAATTTACCTAAAGATCAATGGAGTGATGATGACAAAAGAAAAGTTGAATACAATTTGAAATCCAAAAATATAATTACTTTTGCATTAGGCATAGATGAATATTTTAGAATTTCAAATTGTATAAATGCAAAAGAAATGTGGGATACATTAAAAGTAACACATGAAGGCACAAATGATGTTAAAAGATCTAGGAGAAACACTCTTACTCATGAATATGAATTATTTAGAATGAATCAAAATGAAAGCATACAAGACATGCAAAAGAGATTTACACATATAATTAATTATCTTGCATCTCTAGGAAAAGTGTTCTCTAACGAAGATCTTATTAACGAAGTTTTAAGATGTTTGAGTACGGAATGGCAACTGAAAGTGACTGAAATTGATGAATCAAAAGATTTGACAACCATGTCTCTTGCCTCACTATTTGGAAAACTTCAAGAGCATGAAATGGAACTAAAGAGACTAAATCAAAATGAAGAAAGTGATAAAAGAAAGAAGGGAATAGCACTCAAAGCATCATCATCTATTCATGAAGAAGATGAGAAAGAAGAAAATAATGAGGAAGATGATTTAGAGGATGATGAGGATTTTAGCCTCTTTATAAAAAGATTCAACAAATTCCTTAGCAACAAAGGAAACAGAAAAAGATCCAACTTCAACAATAAGAGAAAAGGTGAAGACTATTCTTCAACCCCAAAATGCTGTTAGTGTAATCAACCGGGACATTTGAGGTTAGAATGTCCAATCTATAAAAGAAAAATGGAAAAATCCAACAAGAAAAGCTTCAAAGAAAAGAAAGGGAAGAAAGCTAATATCACTTGGGAAGAAAATAACATGGATTCTACAAGTGACTTTGAAAATGAAGTTGTAAATTTGGGACTTATGGCCAAAGATTACGAAAGTGAAGAAGAGGTAAAATTTAATTTGTTAATCTTTTATCATTAATTTTTTTTAAAGTTACTCATGAATTTTTTCTCATTTTCTACGAACAATGTTTTAGACAGATACTCCGTGAAAAATAGCTGTATAAAACATCATAATTTTTTCACGGAAAAAATTCACGAGTAAAATTCATCTGAAATTTCAGACAGAAAAAATTTGTAGGTAATATCCGTCGGAATCATTTATGTTTTAGACGAACATACATCCATCGAAAAAATCTACTCGTAATATCATTTTTTAGATAAATATTTATTCGTGAGAAAAGTTTGTTAGTAATAAGTTTTTTTTTTTTGGTAGTGTATTGGTGAGTCAATATCTAACCGTGTTAAATACATGTCACGTGATATGTTCGGTAATTTTTTATTTATTTGATCAATGCGAAAGGAGTAGGGTTTTGTACAAATGTGATGTATGGCGGCCCATCTCTTAACGCCTAATAATGCGTAGCCCAAAAGTGGAAAAAGGATGTTATGTTACATTACGTGCGTGTAATAAATTTACGTAATTTGGAAAGTGGATGCCTTAATTCCTTTACTTTTTGAGAGGTTTTCTTTGGGGTTATGTAATATGTTAGGTATATATTCATTAGTGGAGGTAAGCTATAAACTATGCATGGGCACTATATACAGGTTTGAGTCCTATATATGCACTATATACTATACATAGAATGATATAGATGTTTGGATTCCTTCTTTTCTCCTAAATGTATTATCTAGTGGAGAGGTATCAATGATAATCACGTCTAGTGATAAGGGCTGCAATATACTAATAATTTAATACGCATAGCAAAGTCAACCACCCATATAAAGGAGAGTGTGGTACAGATCGATTTTGGTGGAAGAGAATTAATCACTCAAAGTAGGGTTTGAAAAATAAAAATCACATAAAATGCATTAAATAAATAAATACTTATACATGCTACTCAAGCTGTCTACATACCATCCATTTAATTAAAATAATATATACCTAGCAATTTATAATTCATAATTCAAGGGTGGACCATTTTTGATAATGTGATCATCCATTTCAAACATGATCTTAAAGATTATGTAAAATATCATGTAACTAAGTAGAAGAAGCAGACATTGTTGAGTGAGAATACTTTTGATTTGCATCATAAAATTAACAACTACAATTCGCACAATTCCATTGATCAAATCTGCCAGTGTTTTAAGCCTGTTTGGGTGCCAAATTGATGAGACATCCGCAAAGATGTGAGCCACATTTCAGCAAAAACTTTATTTTTTCTATTTACTTTTCTACTTTCGCAGTTTATCAGTAATTTTACATTACAATAGTTATCAGTGTGTTTGGTTTATCGTGAAAAAGTCTTAAACGAAACGTGAAAGCAACAAAATATTACTTCTTATTTTTCTATTTTGAAATGAAAGAATTTCCGTTTTCATCATTTTAAAAATAATCCAAACACATTCTATATTTAGTAAAAATAATTGATTATTGATTTTAGACTAAATTTTACTTTTTCATCTTTCATAATATTTGATCCATGATTTGATTATCAATTGTTGGATATTTAATTTTAATCTTTTAATTTTGTAAAATTCATAATTTTAATTTTATTAATTCAAGCATTAATTTTCATTTGTTAACTTATAAAATTGTTACATTAATTAATATCTTAGATTAAATATATGACATAATAATTAATATTTAATAATATTTAAATTTAATCATACTTTTAATCTTTATTTTCAATTTTTTAATCTATTTTTACCACTTTTAAAACAAATAGCGTAATATCAATCACTAAACGAAAATTTCTATTAAAGTAACACGGGTGAAAATAAAAATAAAAAAGATTAACAAGTTATAAGTTGAAACACGACTTTTAACTAAACAAGATAACTTCATTTATCAAACATATTTATTTTATTCAAAGTTTATATAGGTTAGTAAAATAAATTATAAACTAAGTAAAATGACTTACGAAATACATTCAATATAATGACTCCTTTATAATATGAAATTAAATATTACAAATTTAGATATAGTATTACTATCATTATACTAAAAAGGATAACCTTAAAATTACTTAATTTTTTTAAGATTGAAAATTAATTGAACCTAAAGTTATTAAAATATTACTTCTTATAAATTAAATAAAAACTAGCTTCTTTAATTTATGTCATTTCATTTACATTCTTAATAATGAAGTCACGTGACTTTTGCTGCGTTAAGTCATTTCATTTTATTTTTATTTATATTTTTTTATTCGACACAAATACTATTACTTAAAAATAGTTTATCTCAATTTAACATTGAATTGAATTTCAAGTTTTCACATTCTATATTAGTTTAAGGATATTTTCTTTAAATTTGATCTTTCATACATCATATCAAATTAATAAATCTAAAGATGATATGTTTAATTTATTATTTAATTAATTTTTCATGTTTTTAATTTAAAAATAATATTTTCAATTGATTTATGTCTTATAAAATAGAAAATTATTGATAATAAAAACATTTACCATCAAAATTTAAATATAAAATTTTATTACTAAAGGAATTTATTATAATAATATGCGTAATTCTAATCTTAGTTCAATTTTTATAGATAAAAAAATACACAATTTTATTAGTTTCAAATAATAATGATATTACTAATATTGGTTGATATAAGTGATAACGTGTTTTTATTTTTTTAAAAAAATTATTTAGAATTTTAATTTTAGATTTATATATAAAATAAATTATATGTTAGGAGTTAATTTTTTTTTTTCAAAATCATTCATAAAAATTAATCACTACTACATCTTT
>NW_017984200.1:167501-178484 GCF_000340665.2 Cajanus cajan | reverse complement strand
AATAAGCTTAAAACCCAAAAAGTCTTATACTAAGGCCCATAATACAAGACCAAACAATATAAACTCCTATACTACCAAATATATGAGAAAGGTGGTCATCCATGTAAAATCCAAGTAAAGAGAACCCTAGGCCCACCAAACCTATTGGGCTCACTAAGCTCTGAAGCAATCAAAAGCCCAAAGGCCCATGAAACTCAAAATTAGGCCCAATAAACTTAAAACCCAAAAAGTTTTATACTAAGGTCCATAATACAAGACCAAACAATATAAACTCCTATACTACCAAATATATGAGAAAGGTGGTCATCTATGTAAAGCCCAAGTAAAGAGAACTCTAGGCCCACCAAACCCATTAGACTCACTAAACTCTGAAGCAATCAAAAGCCCAAAGGCCCATAAAGCCCAAAATTAGGCCCAATAAGCTCAAAACCCAAAAAGTATTATACTAAAGCCCATAATACAAGACCAAACAATATAAACTCCTATACTATAAAATATATGAGAAAGGTGGTTATCCATGTAAAGTTAAGTAAAGAGAACTCTAGGCCTACCAAACCCATTAGACTCACTAAGCTCTGAAGCAATCAAAAGCCCAAAGGCCCATGAAGCCCAAAATTAGGCCCAATAAGCTTAAAACCCAAAAAGTCTTATACTAAGGCCCATAATACAAGACCAAACAAAATAAACTCCTATACTACCAAATATATGAGAAAGGTGGTCATCCATATAAAGCCTAAGTAAAGAGAATTCTAGGCCCACCAAACCTATTAGGCTCACTAAGCTCTAAAGCAATCAAAAGTCCAAAGGCCCATGAAGCCCAAAACTAGGCCCAATAAACTTAAAACCCAAAAAGTCTTATACTAAGACCCATAATACAAGACCAAACACAATATAAACTCCTATACTACCAAATATATGAGAAAGGTGGTCAAGATGTATCTACTTATTTATATGTATTTACTTGTCAATGCTTCATCAATTAAGAAATACACAGTTAAATGTGTTTGGGGTTTAGGGTTTAGGATTTATGTTAATTTGTGATAATAGTCGTAACATAGATAGAAAATAGATGGAATTGGTCATGTACCATTCCATGTATTCTTGTGTGTGAAACAATGGGCCTTGCATTGGATGACTCATCTATGTGTGCTCACGTTTATGGTTCCATATGTTGACCTATCTGGCCAGAACGACTCGTTTCGAAATCAGAACAGCTCGTTCTGGTTTAACTGGCCATGTGCTTTTTTTGAATCTGGAACGACCCGTTCCAGGTTCAAAAATAACACATGACGAATGGATCAGAACGGCCCATTCTGGTTTAACTGGCCATGTGCTTTTTTTGAATCTGGAACGACCCGTTCCAGGTTCAAAAATAACACATGACCAGTTAAACCAGAATGGGCCGTTCTGATCCATTCGTCATGTGTTATTTTTCTTTTGGAACGACTCGTTCTAATCTATTCTTCATGTGTTATTATTTCATCTGGAACGGACCGTTCTTATTTCAGAACGACCCGTTCTGAACATTAATAGCTGTTGCGTCAGTACATTGGAACATGTGCTTTTTGGGTAATATTTTTTTTTTAAATAATTATTTCAATAAAAAATTCAGAAACTTTAATATTGTATGATAGGGTGTATGATACATTACTTGTCCATCCAAGAATTTACCTAACACTTAGGACTATTTTACAATTTCTAAAAATTTGTTATTCATTTAAGTTACTTGGTTTACTTAACCATTATATTTATGCCATGTAAAAAAGGTTCCAAAACCCTCCAAAATGTAATGTACCGGAAAGTCTCTCTTAAATTAATTACACCAGCAACGACAATGGTTGATAAACCATAATCTTATATTGTCAAAACCAACGCGCATGTATATAAATGTGTCCAACCACAAGCCTAGAGCACTTACGAGAATGTCGTATATTTTATGTCCCCCATATTAATAAAGGCAATTCCGAAATGGTACTTCAACCAAATGTGCTCTTCTTTATATGTAGCACTGCGTTCGCCGATAACTACGAAAAAGTTGGAAACCTTTCACACTCTCGTTAGTCAAGTTCAACGATTATTTTGAACTTTCGTTTCCAACAATAAATGCAACATATTATTACATAACCACTTCCCCTTTCGGCTACAGTGGCATACTCGTGTGTTTAAAGTTAAAACTGGCCTCTGTACATGAGAATTGAGACACCCACATGTTCCCTTAAACTTTCCCCGGACAAGACAGAATTCCCATCAATGTATTTTTAAGATAAACTGGATCCCTTTTGGTGATTTTCTTTCCTTTGTCTGCTGTTATTCACTTCTTTTTTAGGCACCCCACTAATTCAGATTAATCATTGCACAAATGAGTTCACTACTGTGCTTGCTTTTGGTTATTATTTTTCCATTGTGCCATTGTGTTGATGCTGCTTGCTCTAATGGAAACTGCAAGGTTTGTATACCCTACCTACCACCTCTGCTTTCAATCATGCCTTTAACTTTTCCGTTTCTAAGACTATCATGTTTTTTCGAATCTTTTATCAGCTTGATGATGAATGCTCGTCTAATGGTGATTGTGGGGCCGGACTCTATTGTTTCTCTTGCCCACTTGGGTTTTCAGGCTCTAGGTGTGTGAGATCTTCCATCACAGATCAATTCAAGCTCATAGTAAGATACCCATTTTTCTCTATTATCTGCCTATTTTCACAAGAATTTCTCACAACTCACGCATAAATGACAACCCACCCAATTCCTAAATGTTAAACTTTTTTAACATGCCATCAAGTGACAAAATTTGGAGTAGTTGAACAACACTTAGGTTGGTTCTAGTTCTGGTGGGTGTAGGCCAGAAACTATTGGAAAAACTTTGGTACATTATAATATTTGAAGTTGGTATGATTCTCCAAACAAAATTGGAATTCTACTTTGATAACATGCATAATATATGATTGCATTATATGTCAACACAAATTACCAAAGTAAAATTCAAATTCTAATTGCTGAACAACATTAAAAATACTTGATACAATATCTAAGTTTTTTCTGAAAATATTTCCATCATTTACATGATCTGAGCATTACTGCCTCTTTGGGGAAAATTATGAAAAACTTTTGAAGTTTTGGATACCAAAAGAGAAAAATAAGTTATAGTGTAATGTATGCATACTCTTTGAGAGAGGAAAAAGGGGGAAAAAAAAAGGAAATTTAGGGGTATTCCATCTTAATCTGTTGTTAATTGGTTGTGTTTTTTGCTGGTTAGAATAACTCTCTACCATTCAACAAATATGCATTTTTGACAACGCACAATGCTTTTGCCATTGATGGAGAACCATCTCATACAGGAGTGCCTCGAGTAACCATCACTAACCAAGAAGACAGTGTAACCCAGCAGCTAAAAGTATGTCATTCATTATTACTAAGCTTAGCTTCTGCTTATTTTTCTGATGTTCTGTATCTTACAAGCATGTTTAAGGTCACTATTTTCTTCCATCAATGTTTCATTTGTAGAATGGAGTTCGAGGACTAATGTTAGATACATACGATTTTGATGGAGAAGTGTGGTTATGCCATTCATTTCGAGGCCAGTGCTATGACTTCACAGCTTTTGTATGTAAAATCTTCCCAGTTCTGTTTCTTTTCGGCCTATGCTTTCCTAAATTGTTTCTTTGCAAGCACACTAGTGACCAACTAGTACCTCTACACAAAATCCCTAACTTTGTAATCAACAAGTAGGAACCAGCTATAGATACACTGAAGGAAATTGCAGCTTTTCTGTCAGCCAACCCAACAGAAATTGTGACACTCATATTGGAAGATTATGTTAAAACACCAAAAGGATTGACAAAAGTCTTCACAGACGCGGGCTTGATGAAGTTTTGGTTTCCTGTGAGTAGAATGCCCAAAAAAGGAGGAGATTGGCCTCTAGTAAGTGATATGGTTGCTAAAAATCAAAGATTGCTGGTGTTCACTTCAGTCAGGTCTAAGGAACAAAGTGAAGGCGTTGCATACCAGTGGAATTACATGGTCGAAAATCAGTGTAAGAAAACACCAACCATTAAAGCCCTTCTATTTTTTATTGTGTAATAGTCTAATACACAAGGGTTAAATTAAAGGGTTTGTTTCAATAAACTTACCTAGAAGCACATTAGGAGAAAAAAAGAATAGGAAGAAAAATCGAAATAATTTTCTTCATAAACTAAATCTAGCTTATATGTAAGTTAAAAAATGAGATTTTGAAAAAACTAATAGGAGAAAGATTATTCATAAACTAATTTTAGTTCATAGAGAAGCTTGTTTCGTTTTTAATTCATATTTTTTTCTTCTAAAAGTTTTTCTACCGAGATTTACCCAAATAGACCCTAAAAGAGAGATACACCAGTAAAGGTAGAGTGTGAGTTATGGTATACATTATACTTCCTTCCTTTGTCAATTTTCATTTTGGTGATCTTGAATTCTGCAGATGGGGATAGAGGAATGGAAGCAGGAAACTGTCCACATAGATCAGAATCTTCTCCTCTTGATGACAAGAGCAAGTCCTTAATGTTGGTAAACTATTTTCGCTCTGTTCCACTTAAGGCAATAACATGTGTAGATAATTCTGGAGGTCTCATTGGCATGCTACAAACTTGTCACAATGCTGCTGGCAATAGGTGGGCTAATTATGTTGCTGTTGACTATTACAAGGTAGGACTTGTACACATTTTTTCCTTTTTTCCTTCTAACTTTTGTTGCCAAAGCTTAAAACACTGGGCTCAATACATCCTAATTTGGGGATCATTGTGCAGAGGAATGAAGGAAGAGGGTCATTTCAAGCCGTGGATACTCTCAATGGGGAGCTCATGTGCGGTTGTAATGATGTCCATGCATGTGTGGTAATGAAATTTTCACTCTTGCTTTATACACCACAAACACAAAATTAGTATATAACTGCCCAATAATTTAATTTTGATTGTGCCACTTTCAGGCTGGATCTACTTCACAAGCTTGCTCAGCAAAGAAAGCATAGCAACAAGCTAATGGAAATGTTTAGTCCTTTTAACTGGAATTGCTTTCCTTTATCCCACGTTTCCTGGTTCCGATATAATCACATATTATATGCTGCTACAGTGTTACAAGAATGTGTTTGGTTCACAACTACAAATGCGTTGGTTATAGTTACCGGAATAGGCTTAAACGTGTAAGAAAAAATTGTTGGAAACTATCACTGTTTCAATGTAAAGATACTTCTTTTCGGGAGATTGGAAAATGTCGACATAAACAAGAAAAGCACCGCTTACCAAAGTCTGATAATTGATAGATAACAAAATCATAATATAAGAAACTATGTAATAATAATAAATAATAATAATAATGTCATTACGAGGAAAAATTATTGAGCCGTGCTTTGCAAGTAAAAAATAAGTAAAGTTGTTGGCTATAAAACTGTTGCATAAACGAACTCGTAAGGCTGATAACAAACATTTTGATTTTATTTGAATTAATTAATGTTGTTAGTGTTTGACACAAGAATAATATTGAATTTTTTTTTTTAAAATCAAAAGAGTAAATTGAACTTTGAAAAATAGCGAGATCAAATTAAATTTAAAAAATAAATAAAATGATAATATAAATTATATTTAAGATTTATGATAAATAATTTATATTATAATATAAAATTATTTTTATATATTGATAACTAGTATTAATTTTAGCATGTGTAATATATAAACATATTTATTATATATAATTAAAATTTATAATAAATTTTATATATAAATAAATATCATGTTCAAATGTATAAATTATATTTAAAATTTGTATAATAAATATTTTTAAACACATAAATTGTATTTTAGATTTATGATAAATAAGTTATATTATAGCATAATTTATTTATTGATTGATAATTTATTTTATATATTAATAATAATTCATAAAAATATGATAAATAAAAACTGAATTATATAAGAAGTTAAAAAAATCTTTTGTTTGATATATTGATGAATAGAAATAAACAAAGAGACCTATATGAAATCTAAACCAACATCATGCAAAATGAAATTTGGAGGACTTCTCCATTTAACAAATGTCAAACTAAATTTGACTCTCCATCCGATTAATCCTTGAGTAACTATTACTCTCTTTAGGAATACTTTCATGATACACTTGTCAATCATGAATCAAGAACTCTCTAATATTGATAATAAGTGCATGTTTATGTCGTGAACAATCGTATTGTGAGTAATCATGAATGGTAGAGATGACAATTATAGAATCCGACTCATAAAGAAGAAATTTAAACCCCTCCTCCCAACATAAATGCAATCGTGCATCCAAAGCAAGAACTTATGTACATAAGGGGTTTCCTCCTTCCAATGAGTTTGCAAATCCCCCTTTCCATCTACCAACAACAACCCTTACCACTTCACCATCCTCATCACTCAAAAATTCTTTAGCCAACTTTCATCAACATTCAACTTGACAAAGGGATAATATGGTGGGCTCCATTTGTCACAATTTACCTTCAAACCTAATGCATGACAAAATAAGAAAATATCATCTACAAATAACAAATGAGACAAAGGTGGGTCTCCTCGTGATATTTAAATAGCTTCCCAAGACCCTTCTCTATTTAGCTCATGGATGCGAAGAGCAAGTCTCTCCATGTAGGCATGAAAAGATACGAGGAGAGAGGATCCCCTTACTTAAGACCCCAAGAAGGTTGAAAAGGTTGCAACATCCCTTCATTCCAAAGCATTGACAATGCAAAGTTCTCAACTCTTTACATGATTTGTTGGATGATATGAGTAGGAAAATCAAATTTATGTAAGGTAGCTTGAAGGAAATCCCAACTCACTCTATCATATGCCTTCTTAAGGTCAGTTTTCAATGACATGGTTCTCATAGCAATTTTATCCTTAGATATAAAATGAAGAGTCTCTTGTACAAGGATACTATTATCAAGTGTTCCTCTCTCTGGTACAAACTTCCTTGGAAAGGTCCAATGATATCATGAAGGTGAGGACGCAGTTGTGCTAGTATCACTTTTGATATAACCTTATACGCCATATTACATTGATGATCAGGCAAAAGCCTTTAAAGTTATATGGATTATTTATCTTTGAGATGAGCATAATTAACCTTTCAAGAAGAGATTCATCTAAGAAGCCATGCAGAAATGCTTCACACGCACCATCCTCCAAAGTTCGTCATCCCACAATGTGCCAGAATTGTTTATAAAAAAAAGGTTGAAATTTGTCCAAATGAGGTGCCTTAAAGGATTTCATGCTCATAACAACCCTTCTAACCTCTTTTTTAGATATTGGAGCCAAGAGGGTGGTCACAACCTCTTCTCCCAAAATCGAAGAAACACCTAGATGCATGCCTACAAAAGCACCATGTGATTCCTTCTTGAAAAACTCTTTATAGAAGCAAAAAGCTTCGCTAGTGAGGACTTTGGATCTATATGCCACGTGTCGTCCGAAAGAAATAAGCCTTAAATCTTATGTCTTATTCACTAAGCAAGGGTTTGAGCATGGAAATTGCTAGTATTCCTATAACCAAACCTTACCCTCCTCTCTCTAGACTTTTGAAATCAAAAAAATTCTTCTTGCAATAAAACCTCATCCAACTCAGCTTAAAGAGTAACTTCCAGCTAAGAAAGGATCTTAGAATCCCCCTTCTTGAGCTCCAGTTGAACCCCTCTTAACCTCGTCTATATAGCTTTTTTCAAGTTGTTATATTGCTAAACATATGAGTGTTAAATTCTAATGCATCAGTCCTGACAGCTTTTAATCCGTTAGCAAGGATAGGGGGCTCCTAATCCAAGCCTCGCGAACCACCTTTTCAAATCCCTTATGAGTGAACCAAGCAACTTGGAAATGGAATGGATAGTCCTTTTGCTTATCTTTTAGACCACCACATAGCACAAAGATGGGGCAATGATTTGAATAAGCCCAAAAAAAGACTCCTGCAAAAGCTTTTGAAAAGAGAGACTACCATGATGTGTCACAAACCACTTTATCAAGCCTTTTAGCCATTGTTACGCCTAGTTACTTCAATACCATGTGTATCTAAAACCTTTAGAGCCAAGGTCCATTCAAGGAACAATCATTCATGAGTTGAACCAACTAGGAGGCACGAGAAGGAGAAAAACAACACCCTTGAATCTTTGAGCTAAAGATGACCTCGTTGAAATCTCTTAATATAAGCCAAGGCACCACCAGTTTTCTTCTAAGACTCTTGATATGATCCTACACCTTCGTTCTCTGATTAAAGCTAGGAGTTACATTAGCTCTACACACCCATTCCTGCAACGTTGCTTGATTAAAATCATAGTTGCTTAAGGGAAAGAAAACAACTCAAGCATCAATATTTGACAATTTTTCTCAACCAAGATCCATATGCCTCTAGCCTTCACATTATGATGCAACTTATAGTTCAAATCCCTCTAAAGCAAGGCAACCAACGAGAATGCACAATGGGTATCTAGTACTATTAAAATACAAGGTTTATGCAACTTAACCAACTCATAAACCCTTTTGTCCCTTTCGCATTCACTATGCCTCTAATGTTCAAACAAATAATATTATGGTTATCTAACATGAGAAACCCGTTAGAGTGGTAACTAGAAGCTCTCCTCAAGAGAGCATGTCATCACAAGTTATATCCTCAACCTTAGGATGTCCCTCACAATCATCTTGATTACCATCTTGCACCATACTTTTGACCTCTTCCATGACATCATTATACGTATGTTGGGTAACCTCAACATGTTTGATAGGGAGAACAAACTTAAATCTACAATTTGAAGAGCAATACTCTAAGTAAGCCCTGGCTTTGAGTTAACCTTCTTGACGTTAATCACATCCACATGCATGCATGGATCACCTATGTTAGCAAGATCCCATTTCTTCTCTTTCCTCATGGCCTCGTGCACCCTTTTATTAGGCCCAACCCTATTTTCCAACATAATCTGAACATTGGGCCCCATATGATTATTCATATTTTTGGATAGTGTTAGGGACCCACCCATAACAGCTAAGATATTTCCTCTTGCACCTATCTTGTCAAATTTTTCATCCCTCCTGATCCATGCATGAATTGTGTTGCAAATAATTTGTTTCTATTATGTTTTCATGATTTTTGTTTTACAATCAACCAATCTTCATACAGGTGCAGTGAATTCAGCGAGACATCTAGGAGCTCGTGATCACTCTTCTCCTCCATCTTCTCATTACTGTTGCTATTTCCAATCAATGTTGATGAACCTCCACCCTTTTCCATTGACTCCTTACCCTGGGCACTCTTCTTCATTGCTGTAGGAGGAGTCACACACACACGGGCAACATGGCTATAATAATCACATGTGATACAAAGTAAATATGCAAGCCTTTATTTTCTACTTTGTATCATACATTGTTGAGATTACACTTGCCTAACATCAGTTTATGGAGGTCAATTTCAATATAGACTTTAGCGAACCTCCCTCTAGTCATATTAAGGGTGTTTAGATTGACCTTAATAGGCCTTCCTATCGTTGAGACCATGGTAAAAAGAGCATTTGTTTTTCATAAAACACCATATCTAGCCTTGAAAAGTGGACCCAAACAAGGCTTTTATCCTCCTTCACCTTAGATGCCACAAACTCTAGTGATTATTGTTTGACAGTCAAGTAATGATAAAAGAGCATCCACGAGCCTCCTTGTATTACATGCTCCCTATCAGCATCAAGATCAAATTTCATCATGAAATAACCATGTGATATATCCATTAACTCAACCCCCTCCATAATTTCCAAAGTGTTTGTAGCCCGCTCCACATAGCAATGAAACCAATGCTCTTCCCCGACAACTTCACTTCCAAACATTATTTCCTTGGTTTGCATAGTTTCACAAAGGTTGATTCAACAATAGTAAACTTAGGAAGGAGACGATCACCACCCTATACTCCAAGGACATAACACCTTCCTTTAAGAGATCGCATATCGGAGAGGATATCGAGGGTCCCCCATAACCTTTTCCTTGAACATTTTGCTTGATTGACCAACAAATTCCTAGTATTCCTTGGCATAGAGAAAATCCTAGCACTCATTCTTTTTCAAAAAAGTGTTTAGCTTTAATTTTAACTAGCAATGTGTATACATGAATCTTCTTATGCTTTGCTAGTTAAAAAAAAAATCTACAAACATCTTCATGCAAGATAACAATTTGTATTTAATATATATGTGTTAACTTTTCAAAATGAATTAAACTAAAAATACACCTATTTACTTTAAAAGTATTACCTAATTATTAGTATAAAATTGTACAAAAAAACTAATCAACTCCTATATATTAAAAATGAATTTCTATTTTATACGAGAGTCTCTTTATGAGTTTTCCTTCGACGAGATGAATTTTAAGAATTTTTTTTTAACTTCTTATTTGATTCAGTTTTTATTTATCATAATCATTTATAAATTAAATTTTAATATTTTTAAAATAAATTATTAATAAGTAAAAATAGTATTGCATGATAATATAAATTATTTATCATAAATATAAAATATAATTTATATGTTTAGAAATATATATTATTTATACAAATTTTAAATATGATTTATATATTCAAACATAACACTTATTTGTATATATAATTAATACCTATATATTAAGTACTAATCTTTATCTTGTACGAGAGTATTTTTTTATGGATTTTTCTTCAATAAGAGGATTTTTAAGAATTTTTTATAACTTCTTATTTGATTCAGTTTTTATTTATCATAGTTATTTAACTTAAATTTTAATATTTTAAAAATAAATCATCAATAAATAAAAATAATATTATGCTATAATATAAGTTACTTATCTTAAATCTAAAATATAAATTTATATGTTTAAATATAAATTATTTATCATAATTATTTATGAATTAAATTTATATATTTTAAAACTTTACTATAATATAAATTTTATCATAAATTTTAAATATATATTATATATTCAAATATAAAATTTATTTATATATATA
>NW_017984200.1:142393-164207 GCF_000340665.2 Cajanus cajan | reverse complement strand
CGTATCCTCTTTGTGAGAGTAAACCAAACACTCAACCTCAACTGTTTATTTATCATTTGCAAAGCTTGAAGAGGCTAAGGAAAGAATACTTGTAAAGCCTAAAGAGGTTTGTCAAAGAATACTCACTGCTATCCAGAAGTGGCTGAGTAAATAATACTAGCATTGATGAGTGAAGTCAACAGGTCAGGAGTTGGTCGATAATACTCACTGAGATCTAGAAGTGGCTGAGCAAAGAATACTAGCGTCAGCAAGTAAGGTTGACGAACCAGGAGTGGTTGAGAATACTTGGGCAACCAGAAGTGGTTTAAGAATACTAGCGTCTGCGAGTGAAGCTGACGAGCCAGAAGTGGTTGAGAATACTTGGGACCAGGAGTGGTCGTGACCTGGATGGTCTATAATACTCACTACGAGCCTGAAGAGACTGAACAAACAATACTTGTACTTAATTGATTATCTAGTGAAACCCTTCGATTGAACAAGATTGGACGTAATATATTGAACCAGTATAAAAATAGTTGCACTATTTTTACATTTCAGACATACGTTTATTTGAGTGATTTAATATACTAAAAACTTCATCTAATACTTATCGTCTATTAAAACTATCTTTAGACGAAAACTATAATTGCTCAAATGATTATCCTAAAAGAACAGTTTTGTCCATGAAGTATTTTTCTCTTAGTAGACGATGAAACTCCCAGACGCAAAATGATTTTGGTAAACCAACCCTGGGTTGTTTCTATTCAAGCATTGACTAATAATATTTTTACTGGACGAAAGAGAGCCTTATTGCGAAAAGATTTTAAAATTTCTTTGTTCACATACACACATATTCAACCCTATCTTCTATGTGTTTTTCACTAAACTTCACATATGCATGTGATGTCAGCAAAATCACATCAATGTACATCGTCCTAAGGCACACAAAGAGTAGTCTAGGAAAACATGTTATGTCATACCTCATTGCACTCTACATTAGGAGGAGATACATCAAGGCAGCTTAAGACAACAATGTTGTGCAAGTTTCACTCCGTGCACACAAACAAATAAAATTGGGGCTCCCAAATCTAGTTGTCTCCAAGGTTATGAATCCTCAAGCTTTTACACAAGGTGGACTTTTCCTAAAAACATATTTTATCGTACCTATCAAAACACTTATGCATATGATGCATGTCACACACAAGACCTGATGCAATTATCATGTTCTCACATTATCACAATATCAAAAGTACACATTACACACATTACTCACATCACTACTAGGCCAACATGTCTAGACTTTAACCTTGTTAAGTCTCAACTTAAACTTCATGTCACGTAATCATCGCATGGTTTACATATAGAAGCACATTACATTGTATCCCACAAGAGACAAATGTTCGTAGTTCAAACACAATAATGCCCATAACATCATCTAATAACACCTCAAGATAGAATAATTATGAAATCACCTAATCATATGATAATACCTCAATCATAGTTACTAATAAATCAACATTAAACTAAGAATTTAATTAATAATTTAACTAATCTCGCAATATTATTGATATCGTAGATTAATTCCTTAGGCATTATTATCACTAAAACACCTCAAGTTATTTACAATCAACTCACATCATAACTTGTTCATAATTGTTCTTTCTCATGATTTCTCTTTCCTATACATTAATATAAGTATCTCAAATCATTCATAAGATCAAAAACTTAAAGAATAAAGTCGTTCACCATCACAATTCACAAATTGCATTTCCATAACTTAATCTTTTATGACCTCATGTGGTCCAAACACAATATCTAGAGTTATATTCATGCAATCAAATTGATCTTAATTTTTGTTAGAAAATTAAGACAATTATCCATAACTTTTATGTTGACCTAGAGTTGATTTTTCCATATACTATTTTCTCTCACTAATTTAATCATAATTATCCATAATTACAAAAGTGTAGTGTTTTAACCTCAATCTAACAACTTGACTTACTCTCACTAATTTGATTATAATTTAAGTTGTAAAATGATATCATTAAAATTTAATATAAAAAATAAGTTATTGATATAAATTATTAAATAATATATATGTCGTCCCTAAATGGTTTATACTACAATTTGTCATGGGAGGTACCTCAAGTCTCAATCAAGCAAGTAAATCTGTCCCTCCATAGCTATGCTCTCAGCCAGCGCTACTTGTACTCACATTCACCGCACTACTACCACAACATGCGTAGTCATTAACTTCCTCTCTTTCATTATCTTCTTCAATGACAAAACGAGCATTTTCACGTTCTTCCGCACTATCTTGCAACTGCAGCGCAAACTCAAGCATCCAAACGATGTCGTTCATCGACGGCCTCTGCGTCCCATCGTCTAACAAACAACTCACTCCAGTCTCACAAAACTTCTTAAGGCATTCCGGCGCGATGCTCCCCTTCAACGTGGGGTCCACAATCTGGGCCATAATCCCGCTTTGGTAACAGCTCCTGGCCCAATTAGCTAGTGACACCTGTTCCATCTGGGCGTTGCGGATCAGAGGTGGCCTAGCGCACAATATCTCAAACAACACAACTCCAAAGGAATACACGTCAGACTTTTCCGTCAAACGGTACCGTTTATAATACTCTGGGTCCAAATACCCGAAGCTGCCCTTCACAGCGGTGCTCACATGGGCCTTGGACATGCCCATGGGCCCAATTCTAGAAAGTCCGAAGTCGGAAACCTTGGCAACCCATTTATCATCCAACAAGATGTTGCTGGTTTTCACATCGCGGTGGATAATCATGTGCTTCGCGCCTGTGTGGAGATAATGCAGCCCACGCGCCGCGCCAATGCATATGTGCAACCGTTGCTTCCACGAGAGAGGGGGGTTATCGGTGTTGTAGAGATGCTCGCGGAGGTTGCCACGTGCCATGAAATCGTAGATTAGTATCATCTCCTTGTTGTCGTTGCAGTAGCCGATGAGGGAGACGAGATGGAGGTGGCGGAGCTGCGAGAGCTTCTCGATTTCGTTCATGAACTCTTGTGCCCCCTGCTGCGAATCCGGTTTCAGGCGCTTGATGGCCACCGGAGTGAGACCGCCGTCGATGTAGCCTTTGTTCACGTGGCCGAATCCCCCGACGCCGATGATCAGGACCTCGTCGAAATTGTTGGTGGCGTATTTGATGTCCATGAGGGAGAAGCGGCGACAGAGATCGGAAGGTAGGGAGTACTTCTGCGTGGTGCTTGACTTGGATTTGTAGTCCTTGCTCTTCGTATTAGTGGTTCTCTTGCGTCGGAAGAACACGACGAGGAAAACCACAAAGGAGATCAAAACGACGCCGGATACCACCCCCGCGACGATGCCAATTATCGTCGTTCCGCTTACGCTGCTGCTGTTTCCCTTTTGGCCGGGTATGTTGCTCTGTGGAGTCTGAAGTGGGTCCGGGTTAGGTCCGGCGAGGTTGTTAGACCCGGCCTCGCTGATTTTGAATATCTCCACACCGTTCAAGAACGGATCACTGTATCTCGTAAAGCTACCATTTTCATAAGGATGCATTTGGAGGGAAAGATTAACCCTTTTGTGAGCATTATTGTTGGGAATCAAAACGGCGTAGTTTTTGTACACAGCGAGACCTTTCTGATTCTGGCTCCATTTCATAACATCTGCGTCGTCCTCGACCAACTTGGTCGCTATGTAAATAAAGAAAACCCTGTCACCGATGTTAGTAATATTGGGGTCAAGTTCGCAAAAGTGGAGTCTGAGCATGTAAGTGAAACCAGAATCAATGGGAAACTCCCAAGTGAGATTGCTGATTTTGTTGAGAGTGGCGTTTGAGCCCATGTCACGTGCTGTTCTGTACAGCTCCTTGGGTGCCACGTAATCAGGATTCACGGTTATGGTCCTATTCACGGTTATATCAGTATTCTGTGAATTTTGTGTCATTAAATAATCTTGATCGTGCCCAGCCCAATTCCTTAACAAACCGCTGTCATTTCGTGGCGAGATTGCTTGCCCTCCAACTTTGATTCTATACTCTGTCCCCAGCGCAAAGCTCGTTCCCACACTGTACAACGTGTTACTTCCCACCTGCGTGAATCCTACGTCATTTTGTGACGTGTAATAGAGATCGGTTGGCATGGACAATACCTCGATTCCATTTATGAAAGCGTAGGAGTTTGGATGCGACGGAGTGAAGCTGAGGTTGAGCCTATCACCCGTGTCCACGTTGACCACATATTCTTTGAATATGGTGTCGGTGCTTTCTGCGTCTGCGTTTAGAGAGGCATTGAAAGCGCCGAGGAGGGTGAATTGGTTTGATTGAACAGTGAAGGAGGCGTGGGAGCGGGCAAAGGAAGGATAAGAAGCTGGGTAGAAGAAGAGGCGAAGGAATTTAGGACCTGCAGAGACAGGGAAGGAATAACTGAAATTGGAACGGGACAAGCGTGCTGTGGTGAAGGGGATTTCATTTATAGAAGATTGTGTTGTTGGAGTAGCTGAAACGGTGCCGTCTTGACTAGATAAGTACTTTGTATCTAAGTCCCCCGTCCATGTCCTTTCTCCGTCGAAGGATCTTCCGGTGGTGCCGCAACTGAGGGTGAAAACTTCATCTGGGGTGTACGCTTGGAGATGTGTGGAGAGGTGGAGAAGGAGGAAGAGTGTTACGGAGGTGATACTCATGGTTTGCGGTGAAACACTGCAAAGTCAGTGAAGTTGTGAAGAATGAACGGAGACTTATTGTGATCATTGTCTGTAGTAGTTGCTAGGAAGCACAAGAGAAAGGAACTTCCAGTGTTTGTTTCGTGAAAGACGACTGCGACGAGTCAAGTGGCAAATGTATGCAGTTGATAGATTTCAAACTTCCACCAAATTATTGGTTTTTATTTACATATTGAGTGACAAAAACTGTTCTATTTCCTTGTAGAATTATGGTAGTAACTACTTTGTCTTTGCTCCAAATAACGAGGGATGGAAGAGAATGTGTCAGAATAAGCAACGCGCTGGCAAGTGTGACCGCATGTAACCAATGTGGTATGTGAATCTGCTGGGACTAGAAGACGAATTTAGTTAAAGTCAAGTAACTAATTAGACTATTATAGATCAAAATATTAATTTATTCTCTATAATTTAGTTTATTTTACTTTTATTTACTTTATTTTTTTAATTTTAAATAACTTTTTAAAATTTATGTATCTATCATTTTCAATTTTTTTAATCTCTATAATTAGAAATAAATTTTTATATTTTTATATTTATAATTCTTTTTAATGATAAGTTTGCTGGTAAATCTTCTGTTTGAAGGTGTACGATACATTTAACCAATAATACTAAGATAAGTAGGCAGGGATGACAATGGGGCCCAATGGAAGCGGGTAATAGTAGACTTGCCCTCGCCTTGCTGAATAAAAATTGACATCATATTCGCGCGGGTATCTATGAATTTCTTGAATACTCATGAATATCCATAGATATTTATAATTTTTTTAACAAATTAAAAAAATTATATTACTAATAATTTTAAGTTTATATTTAATGTCATTGAAATATTAAGATAAGTAGGCACTAATAAGACAAAAATTGACTGAAAACCTAAAGAGTTGGTAACTAAATTAATTATGACAATTATAGAAAAAATTTAAAATATGAAAAATTAGAAATAATGATAGAAAATTGATGAAAATATAATATCAATTTTAGATGAAGTAAATAAAATTGCAGATTTTAGTTGTAATAATTAATAAAGAATTAAAAGAAATTAATAATATAAAGTAATAAACATTATAAAATATTAGTCAAGAGAAAGATACAAACGAAAATGATAAAATAAATAAAATACATGAATATTAAAATAATTAGAAGAAATTTTAAAAAAATAATCAATGTATTAAAAAAATAAATTAGATGAAATAATTATATCTAAACTAAAAAATATAAAAATAAAATTGGAAAAAAGTTTAACAAAACCTATTTATAGAAGAAATTCAACAATTACTTGAACAACTAAAAATTATAGAAGAAAATAAACAAGTTCAAGAAGTAAAAAATATAAAAGATACAGAAAATGAGAAAATAATTCTAAATTATTCTACTTTTGAATCAGAAAATGAAGAAGTTAAAGTAAAATTTGAAGCAGGACAATCAAGTAATCCTAATAAAAGAAAAGAATATATTATTATGATAATGGTGCATGGGATAAATATGAAGAAAAAAACTTTATATAATAAAGGATATGCTAGAAAATTAAGAAGGAAAATGACAAAAAAAAAATATACCTAAGGAATTTAAACCAAGATATCAAGGAATAGGACGAAATAATATACTATATTTAAACTATGTCAATAATAAAGAATAAATATTAGCACAATGACCAAATGAAATAACTTTGCTAATAACGACATGTGAAAAACTGAGAGAATTAGGAGTAAATGTGAGAAATTTTATAATGGATAAAATCTTTAGAAATGTATTAAAATACTTATCATCAATATAAAATGAACAATGACATAATATAGAAAGAATGGTAAATATACAGCCTAAGATTTAGTAAAAATTAAAGCAAATTTAATACATCAACACTTTATTGGTTATAATATTTTGAAAAAAAAAATATGGGCGAAATAGATAATTTTATTGGTGAACACCAAAAATATTATTTTCAACTAAATGATCAACCAAAAGAAATGTATAAAGAATTATCTTTTGATAAATTACCATAACTTTTAAATACTAAAATTAAAAAATTTTGAAAAAAGAAAACCTATGGAAGTTGGTAATACACCATGAGGAATTACATAAATACTTTATTCTACTTCAAGAGAACAATGTATAAAGAGAGAAACAATTAGATAATTAAATAGAGGAACCAATGCAAGTTATATAACATCCTTCTTTTTAAAAATAAATAAATAAATGATGAATGAATTAGAATAAATTAAGATTTATGAGAGAAATAATTTATTAATTAAAAATTAATAGGGATAAAGATTTTTGTCAAGGTTTGGGTCCAGAGACTAATTCAAAATGGAAAAATCGAGAAGGTTAAGTCAAAAAGTATATCTTGAAAAACCTAGAATGCTCATAGGAAGAGACCTATAAGAGAACACTAGGGAGGCACAAACTAACGACAAAAGCCATTAGAGAAGAGTCATTCCACGAGAATCGTCATTCTAGGTAGGGAGAGTGAGATTATTGAGTCTTTAGGCATATATAAGGAATAAAGGTAGAGATGAGTGTTCCCTTAATCCCTTAGGTTATTTATATTGATGGAGATTCCTTGAGTATAATGTTTATTGAAAATGTATTATTATTTTATGCTAAGGTTCTTATGCATTTTAAATTGATCAAATTGATATTGAGTTTGTGTAGTCCGAGGGTTAGAGTTAGTATGTATGAATTTTGAAAGTTTTGGATTGAAATCTGTTAGTTTGAGGATGTAGTAACGATGAATTGAAATAATTGGTGTATTTATATGAAAGTTTGAGGAAAGGATAATTATTCAAATAATTATTTTGTACATTTTAAAGGATAATTAATGTATCAAGAAGACATACTAAGACTATGAATTAAGAAAAGTAATTGATGTATAATGTTGTAAAAATTGTATATGTATTATTGATGTTGTTTGAAGAATCTATTTGAGAAGTAATAAATATTGTAATAGTATATAAATATATATAGTGGTGGATAATGATGTGTAAGATTATGAAATTTGATGTATTAAAATCTGTGATGATGTACAAAAAGTTATGTTGAAATACCATTGAATGATTACAACGGATTGTGATCATGAAGTTTGATCAGTTAATACAATGACATATGATAAGTTGTTTTGGAATATTATTATATTAATGTGTTGAATGGTTGAGATGTGATGATGTGTGTTGTGATGAATATGACGAAGATGAATTATTAAGATGTGATAATGCATATTATGATGAGTACTTTGATGAGAAGAGATGAATAATTCCCATGTTGTAGACTAGCACTCGAGGAGATGAATCATGCATATTGTATGGTTATAATGTGTGTATTGTGTGACACCTTTTACACTAAAATGCCATAAATACTCAAATAAATAAAATTGAATAGAAATATTTTTCATAAATAAAATCAAGCATCTTCAACATAAGAGATATCACATTTTTAACAAAATAAAAACCAATAGAAGTTCAAATGAAATCTATTATAAGAAAACTAACAATTGTCTCAGAACATGACAAAAGAGGACAATTTCTAACTAAGTCTCAATGTCACATCCTATCATAGCATAACCCATTTATGAGAAGTAAGTCTCGTCACCAACATCTTTAACATCATATTAAAGATTACCTGCAATAATATACAAGAAGAACAACACAAATAATTACGAGAGTGAAAAATATCTCACTCTTTCTCACAACATAGACTATAGTCGAATAGTCAAACATAACCAAGAGAAAAAGCAAAAGCATAGTAATAAACATGTTACAATTATCGATAACATAATAAGCCATTACAATAAATCATTCATATGTGTAACTAGATAACAAGATACAAGATATAAGCATAACAATGATATGAACATGTTACAACCGCTTACATATAACAAGGTATAGTTTTCAATTGACATTATATCATGAATTCACATAATAATAACAAGATAATACAATGATTCATTCACATGTACTATGCAATGGACATAGACTGCATTTAGTCATGCATATGGTGCCATTCAAAATCATCACATAGTGTATTGCCTCAAATAACACACAAAGCAGTCGGGTTACACCCTAAACACACTATCACTAGGAGGATATACACAGAGTGTTAGGACCTCTTGGTTTTTTCTTTGCATGGTCTCAATGCATCGTAGGATTTCCATGGTAGATGGTGTCATAAGCTTAGGATTTTGTCTCTACATTTGTGTTCATAGTTTGGTTTCGAGTGGAAACCACATATAGTTGAACTATTGTTTCACTTTATTCTCAAGGTGGGCACCAAATGTTGTTATTTGATTCTACGGGGTTCTTCAACAGATGGAATGGTGTACTTTGCTCTATACCACTTATGGGATTACTTGCAAAGACACTCTAATACTCAAGTTAGAGAAGAATTTAGGTTTAAAGTGTGATTAAGGTTAAAATGAGATACCTGATACACCTTAAATAAATGCTTATTTCTTATAATTAAGTTTAGAGATTTGGTTGCTTGAATTAGAAGATATTCTTATTTACTAGACAAAAATATTGTGCTTGATTACGATAATTCAGAAGATATTCATGCCAAAATAACTCACTAATTGTTATGAGTTGAGTACTTAGAGTTTCACTTTATGGGAATGGACTGAAGGCCCAATGGAGGTCAATGGGAGGAGGAGGTCGGCTCAAGACGAATAAGCATTCGGTACATTTCATAATATATCATCATATTATATATTAAGTGAATTTGTTATAGTTAAATGTTAACTTTTTATATCTTTCATTATTAATTCAATTTGAATTTCTTATAATTAACAATGTTGAAAAGGTTAGTTTTACCTAAAAAATTATTTGGTGTTTAATTATTTTAATTTATAAATTGTATTTTTTACTTTATTCATATTAATTATTTTATTTAATTGTAATGACTTAAGCATAAATTATTATATTTATAATTTTTTTTTCTCACAGTTATGTTAAAAAAACATTTATTTTGAATTATATGACAAATAATAGTAACAAATATACTCATAAAAAAATAAATATAATATTACTAAATAGGTTTAGTACCTATATGGACTAACTTCAATTTATCCAACTTTAATTGGCTCATTGGATTGGGACAACTTAGCCTTATCCTTTTTTGGTCTAAAGTTATAGAATTTAACCTAATTTGACCTATCGGACTAACAAGTTAACTTACCAAACTAGATCTTTTTATATATCTACTGATTAATAAATATAATAAATTTAAATATATTGTTCAAATTTAATGACATGAGTGATAAAATATCAATGCATGGAGGACTATACATAAATAAATGTTATTTAAGAGAACACAATTAAAATCAATCATAAATGATTGAAAAAGTTTATTAATTTTATTGTTTTTTATTCAAATCATATCATTTTATTATTATTTTTTAATTGTATTGTTTTCTTTTAGAAATCCACATGTTTTTAAATCTCATAAAATTCTTTTAAATCTTATAAAATTACAAGATATAAATCCATCAAATTTTATATTACAAAATCTTGAGAATACAAATCTTTTATAAAAATCCTAATATTATTATATTTCTATAAAATTATTTAAAAAATCATAAAAAATATTATATTTCTACAAAATCATTTAAAAAAATCATAAAAATCATTATACTCTTACAAATTCATTTAAAATCTGTCATACTTCTTGTAAAAATAATCTTAATACAAACCTTGATCCATTCTCCAAGCTAAAAATCATTGTAATACTTCCAGAGCGTTAGATTGGGCTAATTCGATTCGCTCAACGCGGCTTTGGCTCCATAATCTCAGAGAAAGGATTCCATGACAGCAACGAATTATAACTATCCTTATAACTATAGCTATGCTCTCCGCTAGTTGTAGTCGTGGCACTCAACTCACTCGTGAACGTTTTGTCACTAATTTCATCTCCTTTTTCATTTTCACTCTGCTCCGCACTCTCTTGCAGTTGCAGTGCAAACTCCAGCATTCCAACGACGTCGTTCATCGACGGCCTCTGCATCCCATCCTCTAACAAGCAACTCACCCCAATCTGGCAAAACTTCTTGAAGCACTCGGGTGCAATCATCCCCTTCAATGTGGGGTCCACAATTTGGGCCATGGTCCCACTTTTGTAATTGTGTCTGGCCCAATTAGCTAGTGACATCTGTTGTGTCTCATCGTTACGGATCAGAGGCGGACGAGCGCACAGTATCTCAAACAACACCACTCCAAAAGAGTACACGTCAGACTTTTCTGTCAAACGGTAACGTTTATAATATTCTGGGTCTAAATACCCGAAACTACCCTTCACTACGGTGCTGACGTGGGACTTATCTACGCCGGTGGGTCCTACTCTGGAAAGCCCAAAGTCGGAAACCTTGGCCACCCACTTGTCATCCAACAAGATGTTGGTGGTTTTGACGTCGCGGTGGATGATCGTGTGCTTCGCGCCTGTGTGGAGATATTGCAGTCCACGCGCTGCGCCGATGCAAATCCGCAAGCGCTGCTTCCAGGAGAGAGGAGGGTTATCGGTGTTGTAGAGATGCTCACGGAGAGTGCCACGTGGCATGAAATCATAGACCAGGATCATCTCCTTGTTATCGTTGCAGTATCCAATGAGGGAGACGAGATGGAGGTGGCGGAGCTGCGAGAGCATCTCGATCTCGTTCATGAACTCGTGCGCCCCCTGTTGCGAGTCCGGTTTGAGGCGCTTGATAGCGACTTGGGTGAAACCGGCGTCGATGTAGCCCTTGTAGACATGGCCGAACCCCCCGACGCCCACCATGAGGACGTCGTCGAAGTTGTTCGTGGCGGATTTGATCTCGACCAGGGAGAAGTTGCGGCAGCGTTCGCAAGGTAGGGAAGAGTTCTTCGTGTTTGTTGACTCAGTCGTTTCAGTGGTTTTCTTGCGTCCGAAAAACACGACGAGGAAAATGACAAAGGAGATCAAAACGATGCCAGATACCACCTCCGAGATGACAGCGATTATCTTGGTTTCGCTGCCGCTGCGGCTCTTTTCCTTTTGGACGGGTACGTTGCTCTGTGGAGTCTGAATCGGGTCTGGGTTAGGTCCTGCGAGGTTGTCGACGCTGATTTTGAATATCTCAATACCGTTCAAGAACGCGTCGTCATATATTGAAACCCTACGATCATAATAAGAGTGCATTTGGAGGGAGAGATTAACCTTTTTCTGAGTATCATTTGTGGGAATTAAAACGGCGTAGTTTCTGTGTACAGCGAGACCTTTCTGATTCTGGCTCCATTTCATAACATCAGCTTGGTCCTCAGCCAACTGGGTCGCTATGTAAATAAAGAACACCCTGTTACCGACGTCAGTAATACTGGGGTCAAGTTCGCAAAAGTGGAGTCTGAGCATGTAAGTGAAGCCAGAATCAACGGGAAACTCCCAAGTGAGGTTGCTGATTTTGTTGAGAGTGGCGTTTGTGCCCATGTTACGCGCTGTTCTGTACAGCTCCTTGGGTGCCACGTAATCAGGATTCACGGTTATGTTCTTATTAGCCAAGTCAGCTGGTAGATCATTATTCTGTGAATTTTGTGTCATTAAATAATCTTGATCGTGCCCAGCCCAATTCCTTAACAAACCGCTGTCATTTCGTGGTGAGATTGCTTGCCCTCCAACTTTGATTCTATACTCTGTCTCCAGCGCAGCGCTGCTTTCAACGCTATATAGCATGTCGTGTCCCACGAGCGTGAACCCTACGTCATTTGGTGACGTGTAATACAGATCGCTGGGCATGGATAATACCTCGATTCCGTTGACAAAAGCGTAGGAGTTTGGTCGCGATGGAGTGAAGCTGAGGTTGAGCCTATCACCACTTTCCACGTTGATCACATATTCTTTGAAGATGGTTTCCGTGTTTTGAGCGTCGGCGTTCAGAGAGGCGTTGAAGCCATCGAGGAGGGTGAATTGGTTGGAGTGAACAGTGAAGGATGCATCGGTGCGGGGAAAAGAAGGGTAAGAAGCTGGGTAAAAGAAGAGACGAATGAATTTAGGACCTGTAGTGACAGGAAAGGAGTAGTTGAATTGGGAACGGGACAAGCGCGCTGTGGTGAAGGGGACTTGATTCATAGAAGGAGATTGTGTCGTTGCTTTGGCTGAAACAGTGCCGTCTTGATGAGACAAGAGCTTTGTGCCTGCGTCCCCCTCCCATGTCCTTTCACCGTCTGAGAATTTTCCGATGGTGCCGCAACAGATGGTGAAACGGTTCTCAGGGTTGTATGCTTGGAGGTGTGAGGAGAGATGGAGAAGGAGGAAGAGTGTTACGAAGGCTGTGACACTGTTGAACCTCATGGTTTGTGGTGAGTGAATTTGTGAAGAATGATTGAAGACTTGTTATGATCATTGGTAGCTTGTAGTAGTTGCTGGGAAGCGTGAGAGAAAGGAACTTTCGGTGTTTGTTAGTGAAAGACCACTTCCATGAGTCAAGTGGCAAATCACAATGCATGTAGTTGACAGATTTCTACGTATTTCAAATTTCCACAAACTTGTCCTTTTTTATTTGCATATCGACGAAATTGTACTAGTTTGTCGCAAAAGGTGGTCTTATTAGAATAGTCTCGTACAATTATAATAATCATCCTAACTACTTTGACTTTGTTCCAAATAACTAGGGATGGAAGAGCATGCGTCAGAATAAATGTCGTCGCACAAGTGTGATTTCATGTAACAGTATGGCAGGTGGATCTGCTGGGAGTGTGAGAGTAATTAATGTCATGGACTTTATTGTCTTTGGCTGTAATGCCCTTCAGATGACCAAAAACATATGCATGTGTATTTCAATTGAAATTTTGATTGAAGATTTTGTGATTTTTTTTTTTTTTTTAGTATTTTTCTTCTCTTCATAGTCATAGCAATTTGTTCCTCTCTTTTTATTTATTTATTTATTATTTTTATTTTTTATAATTAAATTCATTTCTATACGGTAGGTTAAACAAATAACCATCAATTATAGCTTTTAGCAAGATAAGGGTGGAACCAATCTCATCTAAACAGCTATCAACACACATTTGAATTTTGAGACTGAGAAGGCAATATGTACTGTATACAGAATTTTACAAGGCAGATATTACTTTCAGGTATGATGCCAATGCCGATGATCTTATAGTTGCATTGTGGGCAGCACAGTGCATATGTTGTGAACAAGATTGATCATATATCTGTGTTGTGAACAAAATGAATACATAATTCACAACATAGATAACCTTAATTATTTATGTTGCCAACGGATTGATCATATCACAAATGAGGAACTGGAGATCTTCCTTATTGCTGGATTAATTAGGTAATTTCTCCAAATCAAATCCTTTTTACCTTTTTTGTTGAACAAAGGAAAACCATAAAAAATTTGTACATGCTAATGTGGAGGCAGTTAGAAGTTTCAATTAGTCCGCGATGGATTAAAAAATTAAGATCATATAGCGATACAATTAATAGTAAAATTTGATTAAATTTAATATTTATATTTTTATAAATTGATCGATCTAAATCACAAAATAATAAATATGATAATCATAACTTATTTTTATAAACATGATATAATCGTATCTTATTTTTATAGATATGGTAATCATATTTAATTTCATATTAGAGTATCAAATGTAAGTTACTTAATAACGTATCTTATTTTATTTTCTTAAATCTTACACTGTCACATTATATTTAAATAACTCATGAGTAATTCACTATATTTTTACTCAAATGGTAAAAATTTAAGTAATTTTTACTAAATCTTTTTTTGTATGATTTATCGGCTTTTTTTCTAGTCGTGACGGCTTGAGTGATCCTAGTCTCACGTGTAACAGGTGTTTTTGAATAATGTATCGGCTTTTGAACTATAACAATGTTTGTTTTATATTTCTATTCTTTACTTTCCTTCCATTACGAATATATTTATTTTCCATATCTAAAGATAAATATGATAAATCTAAAAAATAAATTAAGTGTACTCTTTTATCATTATAATAAATATTTCTATCAAAATAATAAAAATTATCAATAAAATTTAATATAACTTTTTTATACATACTTTTAATATATTTTAATTCAATTCTATATTTTTTTTACACATATTTAATCATATTTAACAGTTTAATTTAAAAAAATAAACTTAATTAATTTTAATACCCATTAATTGATGTTAAAATTAAGTTTCATTTTTTTAACATCTGAATGTCTTGTTATTATTTTAATTTTAACATAATTAATTTAATTTACTAAAATACAAAACAAATTGTGACTTGTGTGTGCACAACTAAGATAAAGATAGAATCGAGAATTGTGCTACAATTTTGGGTTGAAGTCTTTATTTTCCTTCATGGAAGTTTTTTTCTTTTAGGTTTTTATTTTCATTTTTACTTTTTTTTTTCTTTTTTCAAATTTCAGTTCCAATTTCACAATCTCTCTCTCAACTTGTGAGTTTATATTACTTTGGTTTGGATTCGACCAATCCTATTCTTTTATGAAGGTAGGGTTTCATGTCACCTTTTATATTCTCAATACCTCAATTTTTTTTCGATTCGATGAAAGCTCACATTTTCACTTCAACTTTGTGCTCTTTAATCAAGATTTTTCTATTTAATTATTCGATTTAACAGAAAGCACTTCAAGAAATTGATTTTAGGTGCATAAGTTTTTCGATTTTGTTTTATAAATGCATTAGTGTTAGAGATTTTACATGCTACAAAGCTTAAAAGCTTAAAATTTAGAATGATTTTTTTCATTTGTATTTGTTGCTTGAAAGGATTCAAACCTAGGTTGTTTTCTCCTAATTTAAAGATATTTCAGAGAGAGGATCTAATTCAAGCTAGAGGAATTGATTCACTGCTAGTTGTTAGAAAAGATGGTCTAACCAAGAGGGGGTGAATTGGTTGATTGAAAGTTTCTTACGTAACTATCATGGTTTTGAAAAACTTTTTCTAAATCTTTCCAAAGAAATGTTTTGATCTATAGCTGTATATAGTATACTTAGTTCAAATTAAATGCTATTCAAAATTCACTTAAGTATTTATACAATGTTTACGTTGTACAACACATATCAACAAACAACAAGCATAGAAATAGAAATGTAAGAATATAAGGTCAAGTATAGGAAGAGAGAAAAATGTACGGTCAATTTATACTAGTTCAATCACATCCACTTGTGACCTATATCCAATCGCCAATCAATCCTATTGAGATTAAGAAGTTTTACAAACATAATATCACATGCAATACACTTCTACAATATTAAAGAAACTACTTCTCGCACCCTAATAAGCACTCAATTGTAGCACCCCAGTACAAGATTCTCCCTTCTTAAGAAACCTCTTTAAGAAAGAAATCAATATAGAAGTTTAAGGAACGAATCCACCTAATGTATAGAATATATCAGAGTAGGTGAATCAACCAAGTAGCTTAATCTTTCACTCTATGAACATGATGATCAATTCAATTCTTGAAAACTTTCTTGAGGTTACCACAAACGTTAAAAAACCTCTTATTGTAAGGAAAAATGTATCTTAAAGAGTATTTTCGAAAAAGTTATCCCAAAGAATCAAGTCTCTATTCTAAATATGAAAAATGATATATATATATATATATATATATAAGTTATCTAACTGAAATAATTGATTATTTACATAGATAATCAATTATTTTGTTATTAGCAATTCTTGAAATCAACCAATAATAGTTGAATCGATTATTTTGAACAATAATTGATTATTCCAAAAATTAGCTTCTAAAATAATCAATTATTTTCCTGAATAATCGATTATTTTCTTGAATAATCGATTATTACAACAATTGTTCATTAGGTAACTGAAAATAGAGCAAATTCTTATGTGAAAACTCAATATCTCAATTTTTCATACTATTTCTTTTTACAATTCAATTCGTATACTTATTTTAACCTTCAATCATCATGTAGACAAAGATAAAAAGCTAAGTTACATACTAAGCAAAGCACACAAGCAACAAGAATTTAAAACACTTAAAACAAAATACAACTTGCACTTTTTTCTCCTAAGAGGCTAAACAAAATACAATGTTCATTTATAATCATCAAAACTATAAAATATCATGTCTTCTTGATCAACATTTGCTACAGAAGATAAGTCTTTCACTAGCTCGAAGCACTCAATTACAATTTGATTTTTGTGACATGATTGATTTAAACAGGTTTGCTCCTTTACGACTGGGTGGTAGACTATTAAATTGTGTTGTTTGGGTTATATAAAAAAACCAAGGTGAAGGGTGAACTTGTTGATACCTTTATGTGATTTCTTAAATTTTTGCAATGTCCTTAGAAGATAGCAATAAATTTTTTAATTAGGAGTGTTATGATCATTAAACATTTGTCTTATTTCATGTTCAAAATGTAATGAATATGTAAGTGGTCATGAGATATCAAATATTATTGTAGTAGAGCAGTTGAACAATTAGAAAATAAAACTAGACTGATGTATAAAAAAAATGATAGGAGAAACTGCTAGCAAAATCGTGGCCTTAAATATAACTCCCATCACTTGTTATCTAGATGATTTGCTTATGTGAAACCTAAAGAGTCTAGGTTTTTCTCCTCTTTATTATCTTTGAGTTATAACAGAGTTGATTCATTATGAAACTAACTTCTATGTATGGTTTCATGCATGTGTTCTACATGGAATTTGGAACATTTGGTAGCAACTAAACTTGGGATTTACCAAGTTCTAAGGTTTTAGGTGGCATGATTAAAACAAGCACAATATTGTTTAAATTTAAACTCATTGTCACAAATCTATCTAAATTGTCTCATATGTAATCTCCCCATAATCTTGTATGTTCATGCTAGTTATTATTTGTTTGAAATTATTTTCCTTTTTCCCTATGAATTATTTTTCTCCCCCTTTTCCCTGCACACATATATATATTCACACTTTTTTTATATTTTTATTCCTACAATTACGTTTGAATCAACTTTGATAACTTATGGTTTTTGATTCTTCACTTTTTTATATGCATTATATTTGGATGAGTACAACTATCTGCGTATTGTTTTCTTTGACAGTTATTGAAGGGAGATGTATGATGTCATGATGTTTTTGAGTTATTAGGAAATGCAATGATAAAAATTGATTCCGCTACGATGTTCTAAGGTGTTATTATGTGGAATGAAAGGTTGTGTAAGGTTGTACAATGCTATGTGGTAAAATTGGTTCATGTACATGCTACATGGTGTAACGTAGTTATTGATTCATATATATGCTTAGGAAGGATATATATGAAAGTTTAAATGGGTATTCTTACATTATTTGAGATGCATGTATGATGATATGAGGATAGATAACCTTATGGATTAATTAGTGAACGTTGTGTGTTTAGTAAGATTGACCCTAAAATGAGATATCATCATATTGGAGTCGAGGGTGAGAATATATCCAAGAAAGCTTTAGGCTAAGTTATCTGAGTATGATTTTTTGGTTGTATGAAGTGAGTTTTCTAGGTCTTGTAATTTCTAGTGGAGATATAACGTAGATCTATCTAAGGTAGAAGTTGTGCTTAAGTGGGAGATACCTAAGTCAATTAGTGAGAATTAGGAGTTTTTCTTGGGTTAGTTGATTATCATAGGAGGTTCATCCGGGAAATTTTATAAGATAGTCATACCTTTAACTGGAATGACTAGGATAGGAGTCGCCTTTGTGTGGGATGGAAAATGTGAGAGTAGGTTCCAAACTCTTAAGGAAAGATTGACTAGTGTGTAAGTGTTAATATTACCTGAACTTAGTAAGTCTTTTTTGGTATATTATGATGTTCCTAAGATGGGTTTAGGTGGAGCGTTGATGTAATAAAGAAATGTAGTAGCTTATGTTTCTAGGCAATTGAACATTTATGAAAGGAATTACCTTACTCATGACCTTAAGTTAGTAGTTGTAATATTTACACTAAGATTTGGAGGCACTACCTGTATGGTTCTAAGCTTGAGGTATTTAGTGATCATAAGAGCCTTAAATATCTTTTTACCAGAAGGAGTTGAATATGAGACAAAGGGGATACTTGGAATTTCTTAAGGACTAGGATTTTGATCTTAGTTTTTATTTGGGCAAAGCCAATGTGGTGGTCAATGCTTTGAGTAGGAAACCTCTACATTTATTTTCCCTTATGATTAGAGAGATGGATCCTTTGGCTCAAATTAGGGATTTAAGTTTGACTTATGAGGTTACCCCTGGTAATGTGAGACAAGGTATGACTTGATTAACTAATTGATTGTTGAAGGAAATTAGCGAAACACAATTAGATAATTCAATTTTGGTGGCAAAATGTGAGGCTATAGGATAAGATAGTGAAGGAAAATTTACTTTAGGTGTAGATGGAGTGATGAAATTTAGAGATTTAGTATGTGTACCTAGTGAGCCTATGCTTAAGCGCTTGATCTTTGGAGAGAGTCATAGAAGTAAAACTAATATTTTAGCAGATACCTTGAGTAGGATGGCCATTCACCTATCATCTTTGATGATTTAAGGGTTAGATTCGATTGAGGAGTTTAGAGACTTAAGCTTGGAGTGTGAGCTCACCCTTAGGAGCATTGGATTGAGTATGTTGGAAGAGACCAATAGATTAATAGATGAGATTAGAGAAGCCCAAGAGTTAGATCTTTTCTTAGTGAACCAAGTGGAGAAGATTGGTAGGAGTATAGATAACCCTTTCCAAGTAGGAATTGACATTGTTTTGAGGTGCAGGGACAAAATTTGGGTGCCTAGTAATCCTGAGAATGATCTTAGAAGAAGGACATAAGAGTACTTTTAGTATTCACATGTGAGATACTAAGATGTATCAGGATCTTAGGAAGATGTTCTAGTGGCCTAATATGAAAAGAGAAGTAGAGAAGTTTGCATACTCGTGTTTAATATGCCAGAAGTCTAAGGAAGAACACCACAAGCCTTTAGGACTTTTGTAGCCTTTATACGTCTCAGTTTGGAAGTGATGAGATGGTGTGTTGATGGACTTTGTTATAGGTTTTCCTAAGATGCTTAAGAAATTTGACTCTTTTAGGGTTATAGTGGATAGACTCACCAAGTTTGCTTGTCTTACCCTTATTGATATTAGATATTCCTTGGAGAGATTGATAGAGTTGTACATCGGTGAGGTAGTGAGGTTACATGGTTTTCCTACTAGTGTAGTTTTTGAAAGGGAATTGAGGAGAGTGTGACATGGGAATTATGAGTCAGATGCTAGAGTACCCAATATTGTTCTTAGTAGGTAAATTTTGGGGTGAAATTTCAAAAAAAAGGGGAGAGTTGTAACACCCTGATTTTCATAAAATTATATTAATAATATGTTAGTATTTATTTGAATATTTTAATGTATTTATTAGAAAGATTTTTAATATTATTTAGCTATTTGATATGAGCACTATTTTGATATAAAACTTATGTTATTTTTACTAAAAGAGAGAAGTTTATTTTATATTATTTATCAATTTTATATGAGCTCTTTTTTTAAATATAAAGCATGATTTTTAATTAGTATTTTGATTAATTGATATGGAATGTACTTTTATGGAAATATATTTTATTAAAAGTTATGTTTATGTTATTTATTACAAAGGAGGAAATATGTTTTAATTATTATTATTATTATTTATGATAAGGGAAGGAAGGGCGTGTTAATTAGCCTTTTGTTATTATTATTATTATTATTATTATTATTTTTGTTATTTATTTTATCAAAAGAAGTTATCAGGTTTTTTTTTCCTCATTTATACTCTCACTTATCATTTCTTATTACGTGCTCTATGCTATTTTGAACAAGAACCAGTGGAGGAATAATCAGACTCTGCTCATTCTTCATCTTCCAATGATTAAGGTAAGCGGGAGTGAGAAACCTCACTTGAGGAGTGAGAATATTTGTTGGGTAGTCAGATTAGCCTCCAATCCCTTGCCTGATGTATGTGTATAGAAATAAACACTTTATAAAAGTTTTCTGTTTTACTTTCTAATTGTTCTGTTGTGTTCCTTGTGTGATTCTGAATGCATTCAATTTCGATAATAGATAAGTTTTGATATGAATTAAAGTGTTCTATGGGTTCCTATAGCAAACCCTGTGAGAAACATACATTTTGAATGTTTTCTGTTTTGACTTCTAAGTTTTCTATTGTGTTTCCTGATGATTACTGAGCATGGGTGTATATTTAATTTTGAGTTTGAATATGTTTTGATATCAATTAGAGTGTTCTATAGGTTCCTATAGGAAACCCTATGAGAAAGAGGTAAATTTTGAATGTTTTCTGTTTAGGCTTCTGAGTTTTCTATTATGTTCCCTGATGATTACTGAACATGGATGTATATTTAATCTTAAGTTTGAATATGTTTTGCTATGGATTAGAGTGTTCTATGGGTTCCTACGGGAAACCCTATGAGAAAAAGACAATTTTTGAATGTTTTCTATTTTAGCTTCTAAGATTTCTATTGTGTTTCCTAATGATTACTAAGCATGTGTGTATGTTTAATTTTGAGTTTGAATATGTTTTGATAGGGATTAGAATGCTCTATGGGTTCCTACGGGAAATCCTATGAGAAACATGCAAAATATGAAAATATCATTGGAGACATATAAACAGGGCTAAGTACTAGACACTCTTAAAAAGAAGCTTGCAATAATATGGCTTTTGTTTCTAAGATAGAAGTTAAAAACATTGATGAAGTTTTAAATGATGAACATTAGATTAATGCTATGCAAGAAGAATTAAATCAATTTGAGAGAAATCAAGTATGGGAATTAGTTAATAGACCTATTAATCATCCAATTATAGGAACAAAATGGATTTTTAGAAACAAACTTGATGAACATGGTATAGTCATAAGAAATAAAGCTAGACTAGTTGCTAAAGGATATAATCAAGAAGAAGGCATAGATTATGAAGAAACATATGCACCTGTAGCAAGACTAGAAGCCATTAGAATGTTACTTGCCTATGCATCAATAATGGACTTCAAACTATACCAAATGGATGTTAAAAGTGCTTTTCTAAATGGTTTTATTCAAGAAGAAGTTTATGTTGAACAACCCCCAGGATTTGAAAACTCAGAATTTCCAAACCATGTCTTTAAGTTGAAAAAGGCTCTATATGGATTAAAACAAGCTCCTAGGGCATGGTATGAAAGACTAAGTAAATTTCTTTTG